>CAKAOI010028595.1:0-17200 GCA_916701655.1 Sebastiscus albofasciatus
TTCATTATTCATACTTTCCTTTTTATTCTGTTGGGTAATCAAGTTGCACAATTCTAAATAACTGTAATTTCCTCTTTTTCCATTTCTCTATTCCTTTCCTAATCTTAACAATGAATATCACATCCATCCCCTTCACCAGTCATTATGTTGACCCTAACAACATACTGTACCTCCACCCCAGCCAGCAGCACGGCTCTATGGATGGCAATGTCTGTTGGTTGATTGGTTGGTAAACCATTTTGGTTCAGATTGACATATCTCAACAACTATCGGATGGCTTACGATGAAATTTTGCACGGTGAATATTAAAAACGTTGGGGATCAAGTCAAATCACAATAAGTCACTGAAGACACCTCAGGAAGAGCAACAGAGGAGGATGCCGTGTGTACAAATCCCCCGACTTTCCCCTCTGACTTCAACACTAACACAACAAGCAAGTTAAAATGTCCACATACTCTTTGAAACATATCAACATCTACTCGATGGATTGGCACAAAATTTGATACAGATATTCATGATCCATGATGAATCCTGACTTTGGTGATCCCCTGACTGTTTCTGTAACGTCACCATGGAGTTCACATTTTAGGTTTTGAGTGAAATGTCTCAACAACTACTGGATGAATTGACATGAAATTTGGTACAGACAGTTAGCCCAGTATACAGCCTCACACAGCGTCTTGTTTACCTGTTAAATTGATTTCCCATGACCATGCCACAGCATTAAAACAACCAATAGCATTCATTCCTTATTCAGCCTCAAAAAGCATGTAGCGAGCCTCATGGAGAAAATCATTCCTAATGCTTTCTCCCACAACTCAGGGAATATTGTTGATTATAATCAATAATAACAATCCATAATGCTGCCCATGCTCATAATCACCTCAAAAGAGCACTCAGACAATCATCTTTGTAAACATTCATAAACATACAAACACTATTATAATCTATAATATGTGCAGGAGACATTAAATGCCGCCCTCCATTTTTGTTTAGTTTTATAATGTTGGTGTTTTGTGGATTGTGATCAGAGTTGTAAGCACTTTTGTTATTGCATATAATTAGTTGCATTTGTGCCGCCTTAATCCCCATTTTACCCAGGAGTGAGGTAGGAAGTCATTCAATGCAAAACACTTAACATACTGTGCAACAGCCAATTAAATATATTCACACAAACAATGAGAGCTCAAATTTTCCTCCAAAATCCAATTTAATCACCAGTTCTTATGAAACACATGACGACAGCATCACCCAAAGCAGAATGTGACCACATCACACCACCACCAACCAGCCTTTTCAAACTTTTACTCATCACAAGTTCTGTTTTCAAGATGTCTTCAATAATGCATCCAAAGGTGCATTGAAACATATCAGAAGATATAAGATATTTTAGAGAATAGAAAACATTCTGGAAATATTGCCCAGACTGTTCATCTACCCGCTTCACTTATAATCCCACTGAAATAAAAAAAAATGATTCTTGAATTTAAAAGCTGCACAAACCTGAAAAATGAGCATCTGCCAGGAACATTTGTTTTGTCGAACGTGACATCCTCAAAATCTCAAGACAAAACTCTCACTCTCATCCTCTCTGAGTAAAATACGAAGCACTCTTTGGCATGCAAATGTGCGAATGTCCAGCTAAGGGTTGGTTAGTGTTTCCAAAAGAACCTTGCAGGTATATTTGGCATTTTCTGGTAACTAATTCTTGAGAAAGTTATTTCCAACACCTGTAGGCTTCCTGATCAGCAGCAGGGTTCCCCCCAGTAAACTGGTAAGCGGATGTCGTGAGTGGTATAGGCTACATCATAGTCTGTGATTAACAGCAACTAAATAAAAAAACTAAACGTAAGTGTATACAGTACATTTCATTTCTTGTTATCATGGAGGAGGATAATATAGTGGGAGTGCACCACTGATGGAAACTTTGAGACCATAGGACCCTAGTTCCTCTGAAAATAAGTTGAAGACTCCCACGTCGACATGCCAAAAGTCCACAGTCTAAACTAAACTTGTCAGCCAACATTTCATGGCAAAACATGGCGTCTCCCTACTACCCCTGCTGTTTCTGTCTTGAATAGTATCATTTCACTGAGCTAACTAGTCCTTTTTATTTTTAAGTCTTTCACCAACTGCCTTCAAATCCCTCCCACGCTCAGTGCAACCAAACAACACCACAAAATAATCCCCCTCTTCTTATGCGCTAGAAAAAAAAGCCGCCGTCTTCAATAAGAAAGATTAAACGACTATCTTGAAACCTACGGTCTCTCTTTCTCTTATTGTGAAAGCGTAAACTTGCTTGGTTGTAATAACTTTTGGAAGATTTTAATAACAAACTTTAACCATGAAGGATTTCCTTCCACCAGATTTTATGAATGCTCCACAGATAACGCTCTAATCTCACCTCTGTGGTTCAATACTCATGATAAGAACATGCAGAATGTGAATATGAATGAATGTTATGTAGGTGGCATGGATGATAACGACCAAAATAACTAAATATTAATCAGAAGTGAAGATTGATCTTCAGTATAATAGAATTGGCTCTGTTGTAAATGAAAGTATGATCCTTTTTCTCTTCATGTTTATTCCCTTTAATGATTCTGTTATCCTTACAGATATATTTTCATACTTGTTTTCATCTTACTGTCAGGACCAAACATTGCTGTCTTACCTTTATTATCCTCTCATCCACCCTCTAGAGTTGGGACTGTTATAGTTGTTTTTTTTAATTTCTCTGTGTCTGTTCTTTAACCACTCCAAAGCCGTGAGAGACAAGATGAAACTCTTACCTTCAGTTTCTGCTTGAGAGGAGAGGGAGCAAGATGTGGACTGGAGATCAACGTAGCAGTCGTCCTGCCACGTGATGCGTTTGCTTCGGTCCAGGATAGAATCGTAATGTGCCTTCCTCTCCATCAGAGAGTTGGATGATTTCTGCCCTCAGACGCTCCTGTTTATGTCTACACACAATACAAAAACAGCATTACTAGTACACAATGTGAAACTACCATGAACTGATGCATTATGAGCTGTGATGAAGGGAAGTGAGGAAATGAATCGAGGCCTCAATATCTTCCACACACATACACTTCCTCCTCAATGCTCCAAATTTGAATATATATTGTGTATAAAGTCAAGTTCTAAAGCTTTTACTGATAATGTTAAGATCTATTTAGAATTCAAGACACATTTGATAAACAGATGGCTGTGCACTGAGAGCCTATATTCATTTACAAGAAGCGACAGATCGTCTTAACCACAGTGACTCGGCATTGTGGTCACGGCCATCAGATTAACTTAAAACATCCCTTTGAAAGTCTCTTTTCTCATTAGCTAAATATAATACAGCCCTTTCAGATATAACATCAGGTCAGAGAGCAACCTAATATCTGTAGCACATTTCATACACAGATTCAAAGGGCTTTACACAAGAAACTCCCAACAGATGTTAAGAGAAATCTGCCTAAAAAGAAGCACAATTGATGCCAGTAATATGGATTCTGCTCCATGAACCAATAAGAAAAATAAAGTTGTTACATGTGTAATAGGAGAGTGAAGGAGACAGTCTAATTCACAATTGTAAATATTCCAAATGTGTCCCAGCTTGTTGCAGTGTATGTGAATGACATAGGTTGAAAGGAAGTAAACATGGACCCAAGCTGTTGCCTAACAACGGTCTGTAAAACACAATCTGTCCATGCACACTCACTTCTTAGAGGAGGTCTAATCAGGTACAATAAGTGTGTGGGTGACCATGAGTGTACAGGTTTTTTCAAATTTCCCAGCCTTGATACAATTACTTTAATGACTTTCATGTGGCATACATTCACTGCCAGAAGGTTTGTTACAGATCACTGCTGGAGGTTAAGTTCACTCCCCCGGACACTGGAACAGACTGTGCTCTTGTTTATAGCCTTTAAAGAGGACCAATTATGCTTATTCTCAGGTGCATAAATGTATTATGGATTTGTAAAAAAATATGTTTACATGCTTTGATGTTCAAAAAACACTTTACTTTTCTCATATCGGCTATTCTGCAGCACCCCTTTTCACTTTCTGTCTGAAATACTCCGTTTGAGCTCGAAAAGTCCAGTCTGCTCCGATTGGTCAGCTGGCCTACTGTGTTGTGATTGGTCAACCGAACCAAACTCTTCGGACTCCTCCGCTCCAGCTCCGCTCTAACTAGCTTTGTTTGAGGGTGTGCCAAACTAGCCGCTAGACAGGTATTATGCAAATGTTTTACTTGGTGACATCACCACGTTACGGAATAAAAGGCGGGACTTCAAGCAAGGCGTTTCAGGCAGTTCAGGAGCAGTGTTTTTGTGGGGGAGAGTAACTCCCTTTTGTGTGGACTTCATAACTTTACAGACTTTTTACATGCACAAAAAACCATATAACACACTAAACAAAGGAAAGGGAAAAGAAGAAAAGCATAATAGGTCCTCTTTAAGAGAAAAACAAAAAACACAACCTACTTGATTTTACCTTATTGATACAGTATTGCATCTTCCTTTTTGTTGAGCACATTGTATTGCATCTAGTTATATGATATGTGTTTAATAAATAAGGTTTAGTATTAGTATGATTTCATATCACAAACTACAGTGAAAGTACTGCAGACATCAATTTAAATTTGAGGTTTCGCTGTGACAAAATGGCAAATGGCTTCCTGTGTGGTTTGTTGCTGTCACTCCTCACAAAGGAAGCTGATTCAAAAAACTCAGATGTACTCGAGACAGCGTGCCAGCTTCCGCTGTTAAGTTTTCAGACTAAATAGGCAAAACCACTCAATAACATACTACTGTTACTGTAGAAATGTGTTGGGAAGAGTGTTACTACTGGCGAGAACCCAGTGACTACAGAAACACAAAATAGTTATCATCAGCAACAATGAAAAACACAAGTAGCAGTATCATTTGCATAATGCAAGTACAGTTGTACAAAGAAAAAAGCCAGACAGATCCATTTGTAAATTAAATAAATTATGAGTTGCCGGTATGTCAGATGTAAAGCTTATGATAAAGTGAATAAAAGTCTGTTGAAGATCTTACTTTATGCCATTTTCACTGGCCTGGACAGCCAGGGCCATGATGGAAGGTTAAAGTGCTTTGTGCAGCACACAAAGCTCAGATAACTCACCTTGGGCTTGTTGAAGTTGTCCGTATGCGTCAAAGGATGTAAAAAGCTGCCCAAACAGATGTTTTTTGCAGCAACGCCATGATTCTCACGGAAGCAGGTGTAGGACTAGTGTGAACTGGAGTGTATCTCAAAAAGGAGTGAAACCTAATGGAGGACTAGCAAGCAAATTAAGTTGCAAAATCCACAGCAGCTGAAATCATCATAAGTCAGTACTGTTGCTGCCGCAGAGATGTCGTTTCATGCTGCAGCTCCTTCCTGTCTGTCTAATCTGCCTTCCTGTGTTGTGGTTAAAAGGTTGAACAGTGAAAAAAACTTCTGCTTTGTACTGGTGCACGCAAGGCCTGAAAGTCTCACCACGCGTCACTTTTTTTCTATTTAGTCAGCTACTCGAATGTGCAGTTTGTGCTGAAATGAGACATGATTACTGGTATTAAGGCTTTGCTAGAGGAAAGCTTCAGGTTGCAAATACATCAGTGTACTGCAGACAGGAGAGAACAATGTTACTGGTAAATTGCAAAGAGCAAAGATAGGATTCTCTAGCAGGAAGTACACATCTTAAAAACATACATTACACATAATATGTAGGTACTTCACAGCACAAAGTGAGTGAGTACTGAGTGAACCTGCTCTAATTATACAATTACAAAAGTAGACTGCTTCTGCTGTGGAGCAGTGGGGGGGTGACTGGCTGGAGATCATAATAATTAGATATTTGAGGACTAACTGGGGGAGGAAAGTGGAGCATATCAAACAGAGAGCAGTGTCAGAGCGGGACAAGTGGCGGGTCGATAAACAACAGTGAAACGGCACAAATTGCACATCAGAGGAAGTATTTTATTTCAAACCTGCTACATGTGCATGACATTGGAAGGAAAACGGGGGGATATAAACTGGAATGAAAGAAAACGCCAGAAAGAAAGCTTTTGAATTGTCACCTGGGGATGCAAAGTTTTCTTTCCAGTGTTTTCTGAGACATGTTTTTCTTCAGTGTGTAAGATCTCTGCTGCATGTACACAGACTTTTAGTGCCCAGTAAAAACAATTGTAAGTTTCTGGTTTCTCTTTCAGTTAGATTTGAACATTGCTGCTCCTGATCAAATTCTTTTCCACTTCTTATGATTGTTGTCAGTGCGCTCTCTCTCTCTCTCTCTCTCTCTCTATATCTCTCTCTATATATATATATATATAAATACAGTATATAGAGGGATGAACGCCATTCTCATGTTAAACAAGAGCTCTGAGCAGAAGTGTCACATTCTGTAGCTTCTTCAGTGCGAACACTTGGTGCCTCCTTCTGTTTTTTTTTTTTGTTTAAAACTTTCTACATGTACCATTTTACACAAAACCTAAAAATATAGACTTTTAAAATAAAAGACATTTTATGAACATTACATAACATATATTCAAGAGGGGGGGGGCTTAATTTACATGATTTTGCTGGTTTTAAATCTAGTTTTTCATTGTAGCTGAACTTGAATGCAAGCAGCAACATTGCTGTAAAAGAAATCTAATTTCATAAGGTTCATTTTGCTCGACAGAGGTGTATTAAAGGAACAGTGTGTAGGATTTCAGGGATCTATTAGCAGAAATGGAATATAATTTAATATATATATAATATCATAACTATGTTTTCTTTAGTGTATAATCACCTGAAACTAAGAGTCATTGTGTTTGTCTTTAGCTTAGAATGAGCCCTTCATATCTATATAGGGAGCAGGTCCTCTTCACGGAGTCCACCATGTTGCGCCGCCATGTTTCTACAGTAGCCCAGGACGGACAAACCAAACTCTGGCTCTAGAGAGGGCCTTTCGCGTTTTTACGTTAACTGAAGGCCACAGTAGTTAGTAGCACGCTTGAAAGGGAGGGGTGAGCAGAGGGGTATTCAGTTGGTTGCAATCTGCAACCACACCACTAGATGCCACTAAATCCTACACACTGCTCCTTTAATAAATGTAAATACTGGGAAATTAGAAATGAGGAAAATGGCACTGAGGAGGAAAATCTCCTCGCAAAGACAATTAAAGCAAACAAACTAATTCTGTGCACCACGGCAGACGAGTAAGGCAACTTTACAAGGTAAGCGGCACATCGACTATATTAAAAATGGAGCATATCCAGGCTTATAAGTTTATTTCATGGCACTTTGTATTGGCAATTTTATGATTATTTATCATATCTTTTCAGATTTTTTGGGAATCTATTCAAAAAAAATGTCCCTTTTTACGCTGACCCCAGCTAGTTTCTGCATTTCCACAATAAGTTATAACTTCAATTGGCGATAACTGCTCCCCCCCTGAGAATAACTAATAACATATCCATAGTATTTACACTTATGGCTGCAGCAGAGATGGCTGTGCTTTCCCTCTAATAAATGAGGAATCAGCTGATCAAATAACACACACACACACACACGTATGAAGGCACAGTAGAGGTTTCTGAGCCACTAAAAAAACATAAAATAGTTCTGATTTTCTTAAGCAATCTCTCATTTCTAGAAACAAATACTCTTCATTCTCTCACATCCCTTTTTTTTTTCTAATTTCCCATCAAGAAAATGTAAACAGTTTGCTTTAAGTAAGCATACAAAAGTGGTTACAGACACTCATCACAAGTTAGCTAAAGACATTCACATTTAAAAAGACAACCGAGCCCTTTGAGAGACTAGAGCCTAAAAATGGACTTTTACAGCATGTAGCAGGAAAACAAAGCAGGAAGTCGACCCTAAATGTGAGCTTAACGAATGTTATCTTGGTTATAAAGTCTGTTGTTAAAACACCGTACCAGCTGAAAATGTGATGAAGGTCATTAAATTGATAGAGCTGCCTGCATAGCATGGTTCTTTACACTCTTTTTTTTTAAGTTAAAAGGCTGTTTCCACAGTAACACGAACAAGTCAACAAAAATGACCATTTAGGACTCAAGTATTAAAAACAATATCCTCCCTTTTATCTTCCTTTTCCTTTAAAAGTAGTAACCAGCACTGTTCACAGGCACCGACCTTTAGAAAAATATGTTATTATCTTGTGTTTTTAAATTCACGGGTTGCCTGATTTAAGTGTCACCGGGTGCCATGAAATATCACATGCTGGACGCAACCACGCCACGAGTCATTTTCGTCAGCGATCTTCCAAAAGACACACAGAAGGACACTTGGTGGTGGCGCTCGTTTTTAAAAACAGCCGCACAATCAGTTACGTACAGGTCAAATGAACCTCTGATTACCCCTCGCTCTCTGCCGAAGTCCTCCCACGCACACGAGCAACTTCCAGATGCCTGGATTATAGATCGGACAGTCCCTCTGCGTGTTCGCTCAGCTCCATGGTGTAATAGTCCAGAGGGCGCCTGACAACAGAGATGACGTTATAAACACACACACATACACAGTCGAGCCTTAATGCTTTCAGAGCTGCACATCACAATTACACCACCGTTTAAACTCAAAGTTCCCCACTCTGCCCTCATCTACTACAACACCACTACTTCAGTCTGTGATTTGCTGCATTTCCCAGACTGTCTTTCAACAACTTCCTGAGCACGGTCGTGAAGTTTCGATAATTATTTCTGAGTTTCACACAAGTGAAGAGAGCAAAAGCTCACTAGCATTAAGGGGAAAGTTTTTTCCAGCCAAGAAAAAGTACAGTAGGAGCGTGGGAGTAAGATGTTATAGCCGGCGGAGAAATCTATATCTCAACCACCATGACTGTCCTACGGTGGCGTCTAAATGTTAAGGCAATAATGAAGGTCTTGTTCTTCAATTCTGAGCTACAGTCTGACACCAAAACCTGACATTTTACTGCTGACATTTCACATTTTTTTGGAAAATGAAAAAGAAAGACTGAAAATGGGCCAGAAATATGGATTAAAAATACAGAAAAAAAAGATTTTTTTTAAAGATTTTTTTAACCTCAAATTCATAGTGGTGCTGTTTGATATGGCCAAAATGTTCTATCACAATATAGGTCATTTAATATCTTGATAATGATATATATTACAACATAACAGAATTATAATAATGTTTTCTGGTAATTCAATAAATAAATAGTCTATATAAAATAACCACACGATAAAGCCTATTTTTGTATACTCCTGTGTGAAAGGACTGAGTATTCTCTCATTTTAAGAACTTGAGTGCAAAATGAACAGAAGTTTTAAGTTAAATTATGGAGAAAAAATAAATATATATAAGCCTAGCTTATATCACGAGAGAAACAATATAGAAAAATATATACAATGGGTATTTTCATATCATTTTGACGATATATTTATCATATTGCCCAGCTGTAATTCATAGTGATAAACATGTTTCCTTTAAATAACAAGCTACAGGTAGCCCGTCTCTGTCCAAATCTGTCTACCAGCACCTCTAAAGCTCACATTTTTAAAAACTCTGGACAGAGTAGCAGTTTCCTCCTGCTTTCAGTCTTTATACTAAGCTAAGCTAATCATCAGAAGGGCTGTAGTTTCATATTTACTGTAACCGTACAGACATGAGAGTGGTATCAATCTTCAAGAAACTATAGAAACACATTTTCAGTGCGAGACACCCAATAACGGAGCTAAATGAGCATTACTGACTCTCAATGACACACTTATTTTTAAATATCCTCTTCACAACACTCAATCACTGTGTAATCGAAAGAAGCGGTACTAGTCAAAAGATTAAACAAATGTTAATAATCTGGCTTTGTGATGATGTCCAGCAAACTAGCAAAGAATATAGAAATGAAATGCTGTTGACATGATGTAAAGAGGTAGTAAGAAATATCTGTGATCAGTATGCAGACCAGAGAGAGATGAGGAGAATAAAATAGGACGAGTCCTTACCTCCTCCTGTAGAAATATGTGAACAGAGCAGCTCCTAGTCCCAGCAGCAGGAGCACTGCTACTATCAGCCCTATCTGTAACCCCAGGGCGGACGCTAGGAGAGAGTCAAATAAAAAGTTAGTTACACATTCTGAACAAGTTGATACATTTAAACATGGCAATTAAAACATCCTGACGAAATTTTTAAAGCAGCAACAGATTTTGTTTCCTTCAGATTCTACAATCTAACGCAAAGAAAGCTAGTCGTCTTTGTAAAAAACAGACCTGACGGGATGCAGTCTATGCTACCATTACTCCCTGTAGCAGACTTGAATTGAAATCACATTATTTACCTTAATGGCTACTATATTCTCCTACAGCCTTGTGTGCAAAGTAGAACAGCCAACGTGAGGCGACAATGCATACATCCATCTGAATAAATATACTAAATTGGCTCTAACGCGGTCTAATGTCGAACACAGCAGATGCAAGGTTGGTTTTGTATGTAAAGTCCTATATAAAAATAGCTATCATAATTATACCACCTGCAGTTAGCTCTGTTACAGTATTAAACAAATATATTACTCTGTCTCCATGCTGGATCTTACCACAATTCAATCCCTTATGTTTGTACCACAACAACAGATTTCATTATGTATGAAGTCTGCAATGCATGAGATCATTTGGACATATTTGGGAGAGGACTCACCACCGAGGCTTGGCTGCCATGCTTGGTTTTATTCAGCATGTTTTAAGATCCCAGAGACCATACTGAGGTTAAACAAGCTGGATTTATACTATTATTGATTTATCTGATGAGCCTCTGTTTTCATGATGATGAACTAGCTGTGACACGTAGCATCTTAAGCATATACCGACTGTTTGTGTATGCTTTGTTGTGCTGGTTGGTGCTAACTAAGAGGTGGGGAAAAAAAATAAATCTATATAGCATATTATTGCGATATTTTGTGTAGCAATATCAAGTATCAATCTATTATTATATACTGTAAACTATTACCTTCTTAACAATCTGTCCGCTATGCTGTCTTTCAGAGGTTGTAGTGGGCTCAGTCTTAAAGCTAGAGTGATACTGGTATCTTGTGAAACTAGAAAACCTAAGGAATCCACTGATATAAATCACGTCACGTTAGCTCGTCGGGAAGAACGACTAAATAATGCTCCAAAGTTACGCTTAATTTTGACGAGGAAAAACTGGCATGGCCATTTTCAAAAGGGGGTCCCTTGACCTCTGACCTCAAGATATGTGAATGAGAACTCTGAGAGTGAAAACTGTATCGTATTAAAGAAAACAGATGTTGACAAACATCATTTGCAGTTGGAAAAAGGTAATACATTTCAATATATCTTATCGCAATACTCAGCATATCACAAGCTGTTTAAAAATCACAATAAGATCGTATCGTGGTGCCTCTAGTGCTAACCTGTGCCTGTGTAACGGTCCGTGGTTGGAGCAGAGCAGACGTCTCCCTGTGGATACGAAGTATGCATGTGCGACGTCTGGATGATGAGCGCCTTCTGATGGTCTGACAGCGCCTGGATGTTCCCCCACACTCGGAGCCAACCGGACACACAGGTAAAGTTGGCTCCTTGAGCACAAACAGACAGACAAATGTTTAAATTACCTACATATGAAAGTGTTCAGGACGTGCTTTAGCTTGGTAGAGCAGGAAACAGGAGATGGGAGTTTACATCTGAGATTGCAATTCATTTAGTGTATCAGCGGGATGCAGGATGTGTTAATGACAAGGAAATAGTCACACCTGAACATGTCTGTCTCTATATGATGTCCTTCTGAGAATTACTTACCACTAAACTCTCTGAACCTGGACTCTACGACGGTGTCTTCCGGCAGCATAATTACAGTTCTTTATCCCTACTTTACAACTCCAAGGCAACAGCGTCATCCACCGCTGTCTTGATTGTTTGTCAAGTTCTCCCTCACAGGGTCAGTGGTCTCTCGCATTAAAAATCAGCCAAATGTGACGATTTGAATTGATACTGAATGAAAAGTGCCTCACCTTGGAGATACAGGGCAGAGATGCCACAGTGACACCTCTGCTCCAGGTAGTCGGCCACCTCAGCGACCTTCTTCCCCTGGATTAGACCGCTGCAGTCTGGGACAAACAGAGAAGAGGATGTCAGCTTTTTAATGTGGATTTGCATATTAAGGGTTTATTTCATTGCTATTCAGTCATTTTCTTGTTTTTTTTCCCTTAATTTTCACCTTTATTAGACAGTTGACTTAAGCTACAGACAGAAATGACATGAGGATAAAGAGAGAGGGTCATGACATGCAAAGATACCCAAGATGGAGAGAAGGGACGCCGCAGCATCTTAACCACGAGGCACAAGGACACACCTCATTGCAGTATTCTTTTTAAGTTGTGTAAGCAATGTTTCTATGCACTTCCAAGTATATTTATGTTAAAAAAATGTTTTAAATGCCTCAATGAGCTTTACAATCTGTGCAAAATGACACCATCTTATCCTTACACCATATTCTATTCACTTTCACTTTTAAGTTATGACGCCTCACCTCCCGACTGCTCCTGCCAGTCACTGGACAGCGGTCCGAGGCAAAGGTCAATGCGACTTGAGAAGGCGGAGCTCGGACAGAGGTTGGCGCTGTGAGGCGTGGGCGAGGAGCTTGTCCAGGAAGAGGGGCTCCTCACCTCGCAGCAGGAACACCGGCTGAGCGAAACGGGACCGTCTTCCACTGACCTGCACATTCAACACATGTATGAATACGGACCTATACACACAGTAGTAGTAATAAGGATGATAAAGTCTGCCTAGAACGACATAAAGAAAAAACAGAATTTAGGTTTACATGCATACCAATTCTGTTGCTGTTCTCGACCAAATAAATTCTTAGTCGACTAACACTCATAGGATTTTGTTGGCTAATCGATTTGTTGATTTAATCGCCAGATTCTCCACCAAGAATCCCACAAAAGCACCACTTTAAATCTTATGGCATTTGCTCCTGATGTCCTTCACCACTGTTTTGGAAGAAGGAATTAACTGGAGTAACATATTTCCTTTTTTAAATTAACTGCTGTGTGGTGGATCTAATTTATGCAGATGAGAAGAGTGGTTCATGTGGATTTCAAAAAGTAACTGATAAATACTTAAATAAACTTTAAAGTGTTGAATATGAGATTGGCATTTGGTGTGGTGGTAGAATGAGTGTTTAATTGGGTTAGCCTCAACCCGGTCCATCAGCTGCCCCAAAACTGTCAACCTGGGGGGAAACGGTCAAGTGTCTGTTGGCAAAGCCGCCTCGTGTTCTCCTGGGCTGCAGTATGAGTGCTGCTGTGGGCTACACTGAGCCAATCACTGTGCTCAGCTGCCTCCAGGAAATTGAGGTGGTCGTGTTGACCCCCACACAAATGTGAACTGTTTACCTTTTCAACCTGGAAAGAAACTCTAAAAAGGGTTTCTCTTTTGTTCCCGGCACCGCTTCATGCTGCTTTAAATCAATCAATGTGTTAGTTCTGATTTAACACTTAATAATAATTATAAACAGTGAAGTGATTTAATGTGTTTAAACATGTTTCTTAGTATTGTCACTTGTGTGATGACCCCTGCCTTTCCCTGGCATGTTTTCCAGGTATCTGGTGACAGGGGATTGTTAGGGCTAAGTGGGAACACCTGGGCCCAGTGTTCCCAGTCTATGAAGCCCTGGCTGTTAGTAGCAGTCTGGGTTCTCTCTGTTGGCCCTGCTATTGCAGTTTACTCCCCTCTCCTTACAGACACATGTTTGGTTTAGCAAGTTGCTTTAATTTATCCTTATGCCTCCATCACTCATGCACCACATCTTAGCAATCCTTATTTAGGCACTTTGGACGCTTTCACAAGCCAACATTTAGTTTGGTGCGATTTGTCTGGGCAGCTGTGAACGCAGTAATTGTACTCTG
Organism: Sebastiscus albofasciatus; assembly: GCA_916701655.1. Taxonomy (NCBI): domain Eukaryota; kingdom Metazoa; phylum Chordata; class Actinopteri; order Perciformes; family Sebastidae; genus Sebastiscus; species Sebastiscus albofasciatus. Next base: position 13,884 of record CAKAOI010028595.1, read on the forward strand.
GTGCGGACCAAAACAACCGGTCCGAGACCGCTTGTGATAGTTGTGAGAGGTGGTCTCAGACCGTTTCCAATCGAACCAAAACTCAGGCGGTCTGCGTGGGCATTTGTTGAGATGAACACAGGTAAATGACACGTTAACATGAGGGGGGAGAGGACTGACCTGGACTTCTGCAGAAGTCTGATATTTGCTTGACATCTGGGTCGAAGAGAACACACAGAATGTGCTCAATAAAGTCCACAAAAATAGTGACATTTATAAAGTCATTCGAGATAAACCGGAGGAGAGGGGATTCGTGTCACAGTAGATCAGTGCCGAGTCGAAGTGAAAACACTTTGACAGCAATATGTCAATGTCTGTGATTCCCTGCATAGAAGTGGCAGCTCTTGAGACGAAAAAGATAAATTCGCTCCTTTGCATCCTACACGCTCAATTTTTATTTTTTTTTATTTTTTATTTGGTCCACCTTAATTTGTGCACTATGAAACCGAACTGGACTAAATAGAAACAACAAACCAAAGTAACAATTTCACTCTGATTCGGATTAGCCAAATGGACTATGGCTTGTGAAAGTGCTTTTAAATGACTTGATTTGGTTAAATTTGGTTTAATAAAGCTTCTTTTGTTAAATGTGCATATGATATGTCTCCCTTTTTGTTAAGGCTACCTGAGCCAGGTCGTAACACTTGTCACATATCAGAATCCTGTCTGATATTTTCCTAAAATATTAACTGGTCCGTAGGATGTTTTGATTTGATTTTGATTTATTTGTCTTCTCAGCTTAACCTGCATTAGTTGCCATGGTAATCTGCCCTTAGCAGGAACCAAGGTCCTTAACCAGGATCTGTCCGTCGGTGGCCTTGACTCAATGAAGATAATTGGATGAATGCCTCTCCATTTCAGCAGTCTGATTATAGCCTTAACTGACACTTATCATTATGTACAAGTTCTCAGTGATTCCTGCGTTTACCTGGTAGCTGGAATCACTTGTCTCCCTCTGGTGGTGGACAGAGAGGAGAGCATCTGCTGGTTTTCACTGAACACAAGTACGTCTCTGAGACTGGAGTTTGTCAGAGCAGTGCCAGCTCTACAGACACTGAACAGGTCGTAGCACAGGACTACTGCTCCTCGTACCGGCACCGTGGAGCCCTCCGGGAAAGTCTGATCTATGCAGGAGAGAGAGGAGGTGAAGGAGTACAGTGAGAGATGGTGGGAATGGGTACAAAACAAGAAAAAGAAGGGGGAAGAGGACACAGAGAGAGATCGTTATTAAGAATGTGAAAAATAAATCTTTTGTTTCACAAGGTCTCGTCCGGCCCCTCACCTGCTCCGGTGACATTTCCAATGATGTAAAATCCATCCTGGTCTACAGATCCAGTCAAAGGGAGAGCAATAACGGTTCCACTGCGCTCCTGGTCAAACACGGAGAGCACCAGGCCCCTCAGGTTCGTCTTGGGGGGCCCGTGTAGCTCCACAAAGCCCCTCTGCTGGCTGTGATTGGTCCAATAGCCACAAGCTACCTCACTGATGACCACGCCCTCAGGGGCCGGAGGGGGGCGGGGACAGCTGTTCTCCCTCAGAGGTGTGGGTGGAGCCACCTGATACATTTCAGACATGATTATGATTCTGCGATATATCCAATAAGGATGCATTTGCATCAATTTAAATATCAGTGAAATAAGAGAAAACATTTTGTTTAGCTTCTGCTAAAAACTTAAAAAAAAATATTTAAAGGAATAGTTCAACATTTTGGGAAATATGTGCAGCAACTTCCTGGAGTCTCAGCTCACGGTGACAGGAGAGTGGTATTGATATTCTCATCTAAATCTTGGCAAGAAAAAGAATAAGCAAACTTCCTAAAATGGCAAACTATTCCTTTAATTGCTGCTCTTAGTATTAATTAGTTTTAATGAGCATTTGTCTTCTTTGTTGCGTTTTTGCCATTTTGTAAATGCAGCAAATGAAATGAAACCTTCTCCCTTTGTACTCACTGAAAAAGCAGACAGATCGTAGGGGTAAAGGCCTCTACAGCGGCTGAGGGCCTCGTCACCAGGCAGAACCTCTGGATCCTCCAGCAGAGGCAGCTGTCCCGGGGTCAGAGCTTTACTCAGCTCCTGCGCATCCTTATCAGATCCTCTCTGCCGGTACACGACTGCATCCAGCAGGCCTTTGGTGGGGATCCCCCTCTGCGTGACCGACGGTGGGCCGAAAGGGCTGCGATAGAGCGCCACAGCGTCTGGTCCGTTCTGGATGGTATTGGGGGGCAGGCGGAGCGACGGAGCCGGAACCAACCTGTCGCTGCCCAGCAGGAAGTAGCCCTTAGAGGTGGTGAAGTGTCCACTCAGGCTGATCTCCCTGTAGGGTCTGTTGTTGTGTGCACTGAACAGTAGTATCCAGATGCCCTGCAGGGAGACCCGGCGTCCTGATGGGTGCCAAAGCTCGATGTACTCGCCGTCCTCAGCCGCGCCAGGTGTGTCAGTGTTCAGCTCGTTGATCAGGAAGTCACTGTTGCCCCAGGGTGGGAGGTGAGGCGGTGAATCTGTACCTCCTGGAATCGCTAAAGCATAAAGGAAGGTATTAAATAGCTGTTGTTAAAGGAATAGTTTCACTTTACGTCTCTTTGGTTTTTGTATAGATTTAACAAAACAACATATAGCATGTTAACTAAAGAGCTTTACAGATGCTGATGAGCAGATTGTGTTACCTAGTTTGGACGTACCAGGATAGCTGCTTCCAGTGTTTGTGCTAACTATTTGTAGCTTCATATTTAACTGACAGGTATGAGAGTTATATCAACCTTCTCGTTGGCAAGAAATGTATTTAGCATTGAGTTGTTAAAATACAAAACAAACAAAGAAAACCACAAGCTTGTAGCAGATACTGTGTTGAGATGCACACAAACTTTTGACATTTCCATAAGGGATGACTGCACTTTAGAGCACCGCGGCAAGACATATGAGGAGGAATAATGTAGCAGAAAGAGACAAAACCACGTTGAAGTCTGCCTCCTTTGTTTTTAATGCATTTGAATATATAAAGGGACATTTTTCCCATTCATTTCATGTTTACTAGATTAACGCAATACCTACTAGAAGGCAATAGATGACAGTTTTGCACAGTGATGGTGCATCCAACTGATTTCACAGAAATATTAACTTTATAATAATATAATATTTGTTAGTTATGAGAAGATGAAAGACTGTGCCCATCATTTTATATATATATAAATATATATATAAATAAATATTTATTTATTTATTTATTTATATATATATAAATAAATATATATATATATAAAAAATATACATATAAAAAATATA
>CAKAOI010028596.1:0-13752 GCA_916701655.1 Sebastiscus albofasciatus
CTGGCAACCTCATGGTGACAGTCACTGCACTTGGCCAAGAAATATTACATTTGTTTCCTTTGGACAGGCCATGCTAGCGGTTTCCCCCTGTTTCCAGCATTTGTGCTAAGCTAAGCTAACTGGCTGCTAGCTGAAGCTTTACCATAGAGCAAATAAGCAAATAAGCCTATTTCCCAAATTGTCAAACTCTTGCTTTAAAATATAAGTAATAGTATATTACTATGCTTTGTAAATAGTCTAGGTATGATAATGTAGTATGGTGCCAATTCTATATTTGCATATTCATATGAGGTATGAATATAGAATATATCTAAAGAGAGTTTGCTACTTGTTCTCATTATGTTGCATCTACAGCTGCATGGAGGATTTGACTGTGCTAAACTGGGAAAAAAAGGTTCACAAACTTGTGTCTGGTGGATTATTTCTCTGTTGTATTTTACATGGTTGAAAAGCCTGTTTATTTACCTTCACATTGATGTCCAACTTGTAAGGATCATGCATTTGTGGGATGAGCAGCACAGCTGATTATGTGGGTAGCGCCCAAGAAAAATGTTCCAAAATGCTCTGCCAATGGTAAACAGTGTATTCTCATAAGGCTACCAGGAAGCCTGCAACGACTGCCCTTCACCGTCAGGCCCGTTTGTGCTGTTGTCGACAACACAGACAATGGAACCTGGACATGTGGAAGAATGTCATGTTCAGTGATGAGTCCAGGTTCTGTCTGCCAAAGTTGGATGGCAGGGTCAAAGTATGGAGACGACGTGGAGAACGCTATGCTGATTGTTGCACCGATGGAGTAACAGCTTTTGGTGGGGGCAGTGTCATGGTGTGGGGTGGCATCTGCGGCTCCGGAGCCACATGCGGCTCTTTAGCTCCTCTCCAGTGGCTCCCTGTGGATTTTTAAAAATGGAAATGAATAACTTTTTTGTTTACATTTTCATTTTTATTTATCATTGTTGTAGGTCTATGGTATGACGGTATGACGGATTATTAGGGCCATATTGAGGAGAACAAATAAATCGGAGATTTCGAGAATAAAGTTATATTACGAGAATAAAGTCGTAATATTATGAAAATAAAGTCATAATATTATGAAAAGAAAGTCAAAGGTTTACGAGAAAAAGTCATAATATTATGAAAATAAAGCCATGAGTTTAAGAGAAAAAAAGTCGTAGTATTATGAGAATAAAGTCATAATATTATAATGTAGTAACCTTACGTGTTTTCTTTTTATCTTGTAAAGTTATGACTTTATTCTTGTTATATTACAACTTTTTTTCTCATTAAGTTATGACTTTATTCTCATAATATTCCGACTTTCTCGTTCAGTTTCTACTATATTCTCGTAATATTACGACGTTTTTTCTAGTTAACTTATGACTATATTCTTGTAATATTACGACTTTTCTTTCTCGTTAAGTTACATTTCGTAGTAGTACATTTGCCCTTTGGCCCTCACTGCATTAGACTTACAGCACTATATACTTAGACTATAAACTGTTACCTTCATCACAGTGCTCAAATGTTTTGCAGCTCCAGACAGATTTTTTATTTTTTTGCCTAAAATGGCTCTTTTGATAGTAAAAGTTGCTGACCCCTGACCTAACCGATCAGTGTCGTTGTTTTCTTAGCCAAATGTGGCCCGGTTCCCTTCCTCGCCAACTCAGAGGTGATGTGGCATAACAGGAGCATGGTGATCCACCGCTGTGTGGATGGATATCACAGCTGGAGGGGCAGCAACGTCTCTGTGTGTGGCAGCTCTGGGGTGTGGCAGACAGCTACACTGAGATGCATAGGTGAGTAACAACATAACCCCACTAGGAACATCTGTAAATTGCAATGTTCATTAGGCCTCATGAAATAATAGCATCTGGATGGGTATGATGCGTGTATGATGTTACTGAAGATTGTGTGTACCATCACTCTCTTTATATCTCTTACAGAAAAAAAGCCACCTGTCAGTCACCTAGTTGTTCTCAATGAAACATGTCTGCATTGGAGAGCAGAGAAGCATGAGGAGGATACAGAAGTATACAAGGTAACAGGAGATTTCATCCATTGACAGGACCACCAGCACAGGAGCAAAGCAATGTACTGCTGTGGATCGGGGGCAGCAACAAAACATATATTTAAAATATTTTTCAACGGGGAACTGAACTGAAAGTGAATCTTAACTATACTGTTTTGTCAACGGTTTTTGGCAGCTTTGAAGTAAGCATAGATAAGTTTCCCTCACAGTTCAGTTCTCTGCCCTAAAGGTCTTTCTGACAGCAAGATAAAGTAGTGAAAATATTCTAAATATAGAGAACTCTTAAACGGATACTGATTTTTTTAGGAGAGCCTTTCTTTTAAGTGGATAAAATGTGTTTTACTGCTGACCCCGTCCACAGCAGTACATTGCTTTGCTCCCGTGCTGTTGCTCCTGTCTGCTTCACCAAACTGGGGGCGTGCCGACCCCCAGTAATACACTGACTATGGATAAGTACCTCATACAACCCCACTTCAAAACACCCAAACTATCCCTTTAACTTCATTCTCTGGTTATATGTGAATGTGTATGGACAGTTTAGCATTTATCATGCAAAACCATACATTTGTTTTACCTTCATGGAGGTTTTTGTGACCGTGACTGATGCCACATTGGATGTAACCATTCCAGGTGACATACATAGGATCCAGAGACTACCAGAGCTCATTTTACGATAGAAGAAAGCAGTTTCTGAGCTCTAAGGCAGACCAGCTGGAACTCTGTCTGAACCTGCTTCCAGTCACAAACTACAGCATCTCCATCATTGCAGTGTCTTCTAGATTCACTATCACCATCACCACTAACACCAGTTTACCAGGTATCATTATACAGCTGACTCTTGCATTTACTGACAAAATGTTTCTCTGCATTGAACTGGAACTACTGTATTTAGGACTGATGTAATTCTATTTCATTTGATGCGGTCTTCTTTATACTGAACATAATAACATTTGGCAGTGCCTCCAGCACCAGTTGTCTACTATAGAGAATTTGAGACTCCTCTACCAACTTTGAGGCTACGCAGATCACCCAACACACTGGACCCGATAAGGTAACCGGCAAGATATGTGAGCAGCTCTTCTGTTCTAGGTTACAGGGGAAAATAAAAACCCTATGAGGTAAAACATCAACGTCAAACATCAAACAACAACATCATGCACCTTCATGCTTAAAATTACCTACTAATGTCCCCAATTTATAATGCTGGCCGAGTTCACAGTTTTTAGTTTGTACTGCAGCTGGCATCGGTACCAACCGTGTCATACTGACTTGTCGCCAAGGAGGCTAAATATCGCTCCAAACATCCGCTAAATTTTGAGAGGAAAAACTTGCATGGCCATTTTCAAAAGGGTCCCTTGACCTCTGACCTCAAGATATTTGAATGTAAATGTGTTCTATAGGTACCCACGAGTCTCCTTTTTACAGACATGCCCACTTTATGATAATCACATGCAGTTTGGGGCAAGTCATAGTCAAGTCAGCACACTGACACACTGACAGAGTTTGCCATCTTATGATTTGAGCATATTTTTATGCTAAACGCACCTGTGAGGGTTTCTGGACAATATCTGTCATTGTTTTGTGTTGGTAATTGATTTCCAATAATAAATATATACATACATTTGCATAAAGCAAGCATATATGCCCACTCCCATGTTGATAAGAGAATACAATTCTTGATAAATCTCCCTATAAGGTACATTTTGAACGGATAAAAAATGTGTGATTAATTTGTGATTAATCGTGATTAACTCTGGGCAATCCTGCAATTAATCACGATTAAATATTTTCATCGATTGACAGCCCTAGTATAAACATATCTTTATTTATGGCCATATGGCTATGCTTTTTTTTGTCATTTTGCAGTTTGTACCAGGTGTTTGTGCTTCCTGTAGAGGGGATTATGATGTTTGACTGTTCCTCTCCTGCGGGCTCAGGCCCCTTAAGCGAAATAAAATCCTCAACAGAGTACATCACTGCCCAGATTGATGTCAGACATATCGGTTCAGAGATGAACTTTACTGTAGGTGATGGACTCGACTATGGAGGCTTCTTTAATGCACCACTGGAGAATGGCCGGAACTATTATATCATCTTACGAGCTGTCAGTCAGTGGAAATCGGTGGGTGCAATTAAGTATTGGTATAAATATGTATTGACTTAGAAACTGCATCAGACTTTGCAGTTTACTTGTTAAAGTACCTGAATGTTTTCTCTCTTAGGCTTCAAAAAGTTCCTGTGTCCTGTGGGCTAAAGTAAGAGGTAATTCACTGGCCAAAATAACCTAATCAGATAGTGTTATTTTTAAAATGTTGATTTTTGGATTAAGATTTATTTTGGGAAATGACATTTTACCAAGTCACAATATTCTGAAGGTAGAATGCAATAGAAAGTATTTTAAACAAGTAGATGTAGAAAGTGATACTCACAGACAGCGTTTCCTTGTTCCAGATACATCCTATGTTCTGAGGGTTTCATCTCTGGTTGCTGCTGCATCAATAGGACTGGTTGCCTTGGTCATTTTGGGCAGATACAGTTTCACCTGGTATGGAGGATGGTACAATACAGTATATGACACACCCTGTTAATATCATTTCATGTGTGAAACAACGGTATGTTAATTCAATCAAATGTTCACAGTCTAAAGTGATTCTAGTGTTTCTGGAAGTATAAAAGATTAAGTACATGCATGATCAGTGGATAATTCAATATTAATATTATTGTTATGCTTTATTGAACCATTTAATCACAACATAGTAGTTATGAATTGTAATCATAGCCTGCAAATTAAATATTCATTTTTGTTTTGTTTCTGGTGACAAAATACAGCATACTGCATAATATAGTAAAAGTGGCCTGTTATATTTCACTATGAACTAGAATGGCACTCGGAGAGCACAGACCTTCGCCAAGGTGCCTGACTTTATAAACAGATCATAGCTCACAGCTGGCGGTACCTCGAGGTGGTCAGCTCATTATTAACACGGTGGGTTTCCGTGTAACGTTCGGCGGATGCCTCTCTCATTCAGCAGCCTTGTTATGTCTGTATAACGTTACACTACATTGTCTCTCATCCCGTCATCTACCGCTTTTTTCTTTCTCACCGCTGACGGCCAGCAGCTCCCGCACACACCTCGGAGTCTCGCCACACATCCACACACGTATCTCTCTGCTCTCAGAAGGAGGAAGAAGGCGGGGTCACGCGTCATCAACGCGTCATCAGTTACACTGCGCATGTGTTATACCCTGTGGTCTTAATGCTGAAGTAGGCGAGATTGGAGCTCATATGATTTAAAAAAAATATTTTTATAAAACGGTCGCTATATTGTGACAGTAGTACATGAAACAGGTAACCTGAAAAAAAATCATGTTCCTCTGTGTCCTCCGGTTCTCCAAACGGAATCTGCAAGATTTCACAGACCGGAGGAAAACAAGCAGTAAGAGCTGATCTGAGGTCTGCTGTCCAGCAGCCGTCTATGAGAGCCAGCTAGATTTTTTAAAGCCTGTAAACAGAGCCATAATGAGGTGCAGAAGTCTAGTTATCTCTCAGAACACTTGAATTACAATATGCTGAAAGGTTATGGTGGAATTTTTGCCCAATGAGGCCAAAAATATACTGCCTACTGCCACTTTAATGCTCAGGCCGATTGGAATTCTTAAAAAAATTCCTGAATCCCGATCATGATCCGGATCGCCACCAAAATCTAATGGATTGTTCATTGTGCCACAGCCCACCCCTCCAAAAAATGTCATTTAAATCCATCACAATCCTTTGGAGTAATCCTGCTAACAGACAGACAAACAGACAAGCAAACAAACCAACGCCGGTGAAAACATAAGGTAAAACACAGGACATGTAATAGTAATTGAATGACCTGGTTTCCTTCTGTCTTCTTTTCCAGGTTTTTCAAGCCGACACGACACTCCTAGTGCTGATGCTCTGTCATTTTATTTGTCAGTATATGACAAATTAAATTACAGTCATGACTTCCAATCTGTACATTTGTTTTGTACATTTTGTAAATATTTATAATAAACATTTTTCACACTTCATGAATGCGTGAATAATTATTGGATGGGAATATGTAAGTAGTATAATACTGTTATATTTGCACGTGCATGGGAACGCACGACCCCCCCTTTGTGTCAACACTTAATGATCGCTTAATGATGCTGATCCTAGTGTTGGCTTTTCCTGCCTTAGCCTCCCGACCGTAGCCGGAGGAAACAGGGAAGACACCGGCACCCGGTCGGAGACGGTAACGTAACTCGTTGCGGAGCCCCGTCACTTCACAAGACACGGGAAACCTCTGTTGGTCTGGAGGAGCTGCTGTAGTTATTTCTGCACAAACGTCCACTGAACATTCACTAGATATTCTCAGAGCTAAACTAACTCTTCTGCAGTGTGGAGTGTGCGCTCATGCACGTGAGATGGAGCGAGCTGTGAGTGAAGGCAAGCAGGCAGAGGAGCAGCGGAGCAGAGTACAGCAGAGACTCCAGCCCTGGAAACCAAAGCTGCGGTCTCCTCCGCGTCCTCCAACCGCGGCCAGCACTGTTTTCCAAGACGGGCTTCACTAGATAGAACTTTGCGGTTTTGCTGCTTCCGTGTAGTTTGTGTTGTAGTCTGAGTCTGAACAGCGTAGCCACACGTGAGCACGCATGGGACACCGACCCACAATGATTTATACGTGTAAAAAGTTACAAACAGTCCTTTTAAAGGTTCCATATTGTAAAAAGTGAGATTTCATGTCTTTTATATTATAAAGCAGGTTTAAGTGCTATATAAATACTGTGAAAGTATCAAAATGCTCAATATACGGAGAAATACACACAGCCCGTATTCAGAAACTGTGCGTTTGAAACAAGCCGATTTCTGTACATCTGTGATGTCACAAATACACAATATGTAGATCATTACACGGTTTTAAACGTAAACATTCTAAATGTGTCCCAGTTTATTTCCTGTTGCAGTGTATGTAAATAACATCAGCTGACAGGAAGTAAACATGGACCCAAACTGTTGCCTAGCAACGCAATTCCGTTGCAATTCTGTTGAAATGCACTAAAACGGAGCGTTTCAGACAGAGGGTGAATACGAGGAAAATAAAGGTTTTTTTTAAACATTACAGCATGTGAACACGTTCTAGTAGAAACACAAAATACAAGTATGAACCTGAAAATGAGCACGATATGGGAACTTTAAAAGCAACAGAAAATAATTAGGCTAATATTTTTGTGCTAATCTACTGCTCCACACTCCAATCCAGTAGGTGGCGGTAATACACCTCTAAACTGGTCAATAAACACCAAAGAAGTAGAGGGGAAACATGGGTTTTGCATCCGGAGCAGCTTCTTCATATCCGCAGACAGACTGACAGATTCCTACTGATGACAGCCCAACTTTAACTGCTTTACAAGGGTTATAAAGGGTTAACAGGTAGGCTACAAAACACCTATTACTGTAGCACCTTCAGTAGAAACACAGTAATACAGGTAGTTAGTTAACGTTCTCAGACAGCCTGAGATGTGAGCTAGAGAGAGAGAGGAGGAGGAGGCCAGAGGGAGATATGGAGGCGATCTGTGATTGATTGTTTACATGTACCGTTGTGCTAACGCTAGCTAACGTTAGACATGGAGAGTCACTTTACACATGATGACTTTATTGTCTTACTGTAACCCAATTAATTAACACCCTGACTACCTATTGACCCTCAAAGAAAACCCAGTACTCTGACGTTACTTTAACGATGGCGCTAAGCTAACAGACCAGTCTACTCGGACAGAGACAACCAGGTGACAACATCAGACAGTTTCACATCAGTGTTCTTGTTTGTCGGCTAACCTCAGCAACACTAGAACAAGTCAGAGTGTTTTAGCCGTCATTGTAAGTCGGCTATTCAACTATATCTCATCATGTTTTGCTCACCAATGTCACCAGAGAGTTCCCAGCAGGAGAGCAGTGAAGGCTCGCTGACGTTAACAGTTATAGGATGAGATAATAATGAGATATTGTTGTTACCGAGCTGAGGAGAGGACAATGCTGCCGAAAGTATATAAAAACATGATGGTATGTGATGAACCGCTAACTAACACACGTTAGCTAGCTGACCAAATAGCCGCTCGACCGACGCTGTTAAACGAGCAGGTTTCTGAACCAGATCTGGTTCTCGGTCTCCTCCACGAGAGCAGCACGCGCCAGGTTAGATGATGATTGTGATTGAGGCTGCATCGATCAGCTGATTAATTGAACTACCGCCACCTGCCTGTTAGATGAACTAGCTCATTATGTATCATTTGAAAATGGGCTTAATGTAGAATATAGTATATAAAGAGTTTAAAGGTCCCATATTGTAAAAAAGTGAGATTTTCATGTCTTTTATATTATAAAGCAGGTTTAAGTGCTTTATAAATACTGTCAAAGTATCAAAACGCTCAATATATGGAGAAATACACACAGTATTCAGAAATTGTGTGTTTGAAACAAGCCGTTAGGATTTCTGTCCATTTGTGATGTCGCAAATATACAATATATAGACCATTACACGGTTTTAAACATAAACATTCTAAATGTGTCCCAGTTCTTTTCCTGTTGCAGTGTATGTAAATAACATCAGCTGAAAGGAAGTAAACATGGACCCAAACTGTTGCCTAGCAACACAATACTGTTGAAATGCACTAAAACGGAGGTTAAATACTGGTATATTCAGGCACAGTATGAGGAAAATAAAGTTTTTTTTAACATTACAGCATGTAAACATGTTCTAGTAGAAACACAAAATACAAGTATGAACCTGACCTTTAATGTGAGGAGAGACTGCAGTTGTGTATTCTTAGACTTACATCTCTTGAATTTGTACATGCGGGTATGACTGCCTGTTATCTGAAGTACAACAGTTAAAGACAAAATATAAAATTCACATTATATATAGTGTGTGTTATTTAGGAGAGATGACACATTCTCTGAATTTGTCCGTAACAGGTGCACTGCTACTGCTGGCCCTCGGTTCATTATGGCCCAGAACCAGGTGATCCTGCAGTTCCGCTTCGCCACGTTTGGCGACTCCATGCTGCAGAAGATGAACCTCCTACGACACCAGAGGCGCTTCTGTGATGTCACTGTGCGCATCAACCAGCTGGAGGTGCCTGGTCACAAGGTAGTGTTTGCCGCCGGCTCCTCTTTCTTGAGGGACCAGTTCATCCTTCAGCAGGACTCCAGGGAGGTCCAGATCTCCATGATCCAGGAGGCCGAGGTGGGCCGGCAGCTGCTGTTATCCTGTTACACGGGTCAGCTGGAGTTTCCCGAGCTGGAGCTGGTGCATTACCTGACAGTGGCCAGCTTCCTCCAAATGGGCCACATTGTGGAGCAGTGCACCCAAGCTCTCAACAAGTTCATCAAACCTCAGTCTGCACGCCAGCTGGAGGTGGATGTGGGTCTGAGGAGGGAGAAGAAAGAGGAGGGTTTATCGTCCCCGAGAGAGCAAGAACGCTCTCAGGTTCGGACTGTCCATCAGGAAGAGGAGGAGGAAGTAGGGCCGGTTGGGGATGACAACAATGTCGATGGTGACGACGACGACGATGTGATCATACAGCCGATGTCCCCTCTTCAGATCGTAGGCAGACGTCCAAAGCAGGGTGTGGTGGAGAGTGATATCGCGATTGTAAAAGTGGAGTCTGTGTCTGACGAAGCGGAAAACTCCATCACTGGTCACTTCCCCACCAGCCCGCCTCCTGCCCTCCACTCTCCTGAGCCCCAGCATTCCCTCATCAACTCCACTGTGGACAGTCGTGGCAGTGAGATGGCGGTTGCGCCTGGCGTGGCTGGATACCCGCTCAGCCCCCCTCCTCCGTCCCCTCCTGCAGAGAAACACAGTGTGCACCAGAGGAACTACGACAAACCTCTCCAATGGTACCACCAGTGCCCCAAGTGCTCCCGGGTCTTCCGCCAGCTGGAGAACTACGCCAACCACCTCAAGATGCACAAGCTGTTCATGTGCCTGCTGTGCGGCAAGACCTTCACGCAGAAGGGCAACCTGCACCGACACATGCGCGTCCACGCCGGCATCAAGCCCTTCCAGTGTAAAATCTGCGGCAAGACCTTCACCCAAAAGTGTTCTTTGCTGGATCACCTAAACCTGCACAGCGGGGACAAGCCGCACCGTTGCAACTACTGTGACATGGTCTTCGCTCACAAGCCAGTTCTCCGCAAGCACCTCAAACAGATCCACGGGAAGAACAGCTTTGACAACGCAAACGAAGGCAACCTGCACGACGGGGGGCTTGACTTTGATTTTGGGCAAATATGAAATCCGGGGACCCTTTTTAGTAGCTTTGTTGAAAACCATCTGTCATTTAAATGGCCGTCATGAAGCCTTTACTTTACTTTAATGGAACATTATCATCCTAAATTTAGCAGTACAACTGACACAGTTTATACAAATCTGGAGCATAAAACCTGTTATTCTTTGTCTGAGAAGCCCACGATTGCATTCTAAAAGATGGGCAGATGAGCGAACATGATGGCTGGTTTCCACAAGTGTCAGCCTCATCCTGACGGGTTTAACCGGAGAATGTAAACATGAAAGAAGACGTTTTCCTGGTCTACATTTCACTGTAGCTTCATTACTGTGGACTGTTTTTAATTTTTTTTCTACAATACATTGTAGATGCCTTCATATCGTACTTGAATATTCAGCACTGAAACACATATTGACTGTACTTCATTAGTTTTATTGATGAACTAACACGTCTGTGTCTACGTCGTCCAATGAGAAATATCCATATGTATATTGTGTATACAGTCTGCTGTAGCCTTTCTTTCTTACCTGTGTGATTAAGACATTATGACATCACTTCATAACTAAAGAAAACTTGAAAGAGAAAGGGTAGGAAAAATATTTTATTGAAGGCAAGCTACACCAGTGACTAATGGGATGCCAAAGTGTTTAGGGTGTTTCTGCAACTACGTTCACTTTTGACTCTCCCAAATTAAAGAAAAATCAACCTCTATGAATTTCACCATCAGAGTATGTAATCCATATAAACAGGTACACAACATTACATGTAGTGGTTAAGATTGTAATCTGTAACATGTTTATTTGTTTATGGTTTTCATCACTTGTTCTTACTAAATGTCCTTACCGCAACATTACAATAACGTTCATTTTATACGATTTGCTTTTTTAATTTCTATAATATTTTCAAGATATTTAAATTCATTTTCATCAAGCTTTGTGCATCATTATAAATATTGATATACAAACATTTTTTTAAAATAGGGGATTTCGTGATTTTCTTTACACCCTGAAAAATGTAGACAGTAACCATAGATGTCAGTCTTCATACACAAAAAAATAAACAATATGTTGTGTTTTATGACATATTGCAGTTCTAATGTCTTTACAGACATATTGCAGAAATTAAATTTTTGCTAATATTGCAGATAAATGGCAGCTAGCAAGGTCTGCTACATTAGCTTTGACTCTTAGCATCCAGTATACATTAATTCAACAGTTATATTAATTATTAGTTATTTTTTAAAATGTAGTTCAAAATACACAATTACTAAGCTGTATGGTGAGGACACACAATAAATACTTCAGAAGAAAAGGTGACCTTAACCTTGTTTCTCTGATCTTGAGGGTCACCTATGTGGGCGTCCCAACCTGTCATCCATGTGCTCACTTGTTAACTTCCGTTTCCATAGAAACTAGATTTGTTTGGCTTTGAATAAAACTTTTACTGTGGTATTTGTTCGGTGTCGCGGTAAGGACTCAGAAGTGTGGGACAGGTGCATTTACATGAAAAAAAAATCATAGAAATGATTTGTTAACAAAGAAATAATTTTAGTATGTTGTAAAGTAATATTTATATGAAACAATTCCATTTTAAATAATGTGATATTATAATTGAATTAGCTCATTTTATTAACATGTCAACATTGAGATCACAGTTGTGGGACATGAAGAAAAGTGATGTTTGGACCCATAAAATGCTTCATGACTTCTATTAAATCACGTTGTTTTTATGTCCAGATGGGTAATAACACTGAATATATATATTTATCAAGCATTGCACTGCAAATTTGAACATAAATCCCAAATTTCATTGCTGGGACTTCAAAATGCCCGTAGTTGCAGAAACCCCCTCTTTGTGAACTGAAATGGTTCTTTTCTACAGACTTTATATCTGAGGTACTATTGGACCAAAGTGACATTGTATCTGTCCTGTGTTCATGGAAGTCAATGTGTGTTATGAAATTAAAAACTGACTCTTAATCAGTGTTGGTTTTAAGTGTTGTTATTGTGACACACTTCTCTCCACCACTCATGCACATAAGAATCCAATATATATGTCAATATGGTGCATCCATAATGTAAACACTGTGTATCAATGTAGTGATATTGAGTCCAGTTCTTATTATGTACATTTTTTTACGATGAAGAATAATAAGCACAAATGTTCCAGCTCAGTGCTCTCCTCAGTGTGCAGGCTCGCTTTTACAACCTTTTTTGATCCGTTACGGTTTGCAGTGTGAGTATCTGAAGATGGCATGTAAATGTGTGGTGAGTTTAAACAAGGCTTCATTGTGTTTGCTGCGGTACGTTATCGTAAGTATCTTCAGACCGGTGAATAGATTACTGAAGAGGAGTCACACAGCCGTGCACTTGTGCATGTTAAACTGACACATTCGCCCTCCTGTCAGGCACCTTTCACAACATGAATTCATTCAATTGCATGTGTCATATAGTTTATGTTGTGACATGTGCACTGGTTCACTGTGTCACCAACACCTCCTCCTCCTCTGACAGACTGTTTATTGTGTTATTACATGACATCTACTGAAGAACTGGTTAAACACAGCAGAGGCTTTCCTACAGTATGACTCCATTAGCTGAGGAGTAGACTGGACTACGCAGGCAATTCTGTGTTGAATACTATGAATGTATCACATGTACTGTAGAAAGAGTTACATAAGCATTAGTCCTATATAGATATAGATAATGTAACTGCTAAATTATTCAAATGTACTCCACATGTACAGTAGTATAATACTGCTGTCAGATTTATGATTTACCGTATGTACAGCAGGGCTGTCAATCCATTCAAATATTTTTTGTATCTGTTCGAAATGTATATTAAAGGGAGATTTGTCAAGTATTTGATACTTTTATCAACACAGGAGTGGGCAAATATGCTGCTTTATGCAAATGTATTTGTATATTTATTATTGTAAATCAATTAACAACACAAAACAATGACAGATATTGTCCAGAAAGCCTCACAGGTACTGCATTTAGCTCAAATCATAACATGGCAAACTGCAGCCCAACAGGCAACAACAGCTGTCAGTGTGTCAGTGTGCTGACTTGACTATGACTTGCCCCAAACTGCATGTGATTATCATAAAGTGGGCATGTCTGTAAAGAGGAGACTCGTGGGTACCCATAGAACCCATTTTCATCCACGTGTCTTATTGGTACCAATGGATTTCTTACGTTTCCTCTAGTTTCATATGATGCCAGTATCTTCACTCCAGCTTTAAAACTGAGCCCGCTACAACCTAAAAATTGCAAGTTAAATGGCGTTAAAATGAATTTGCCTTAACGCATTATTATTAATGGGGCAGTAGGCAGAATGTTTTTGGCATCATTGGGCAAAACATTATATAATAAACTTTCAGCATATTGTAATTTAAGTGTTCTGTGAGAAAACTAGACAGATGC
>CAKAOI010028597.1:0-12153 GCA_916701655.1 Sebastiscus albofasciatus
AAGCTCAAAATGGCCGAAATGCTGCGGTTAGAGTCGGTCTCTCAGTGGCGAGTAAAGTTACAGAGCAGAGAGAGAAGGAGAGGTGAGATAAGGAACGTGTGCGTAGCTTCTTCTTCTTATCTCTTATGCTAAACTTAAATGACATATCGGCAATCACCACTCAAAATGATGTGACATTTTCTGCTCAGGATTTTACTGCATTAAAAAAATAAATTGGAAGCTGGTAAAAACCATCCCAAATAATTTCCTGCAAGAATCACCATCTTCTGTGTGGATCAAATCTCTTTCATCCAACAAAAACTCAAATGCAGCACACACTCTCCTTCACACTGATGATCATACATGTTGTTGTTGTTGTGGTGGTGGTGTGGAACTTGTTGCTATATGTCCTGGCCTTGTGTTCCGTAG
This sequence comes from Sebastiscus albofasciatus, assembly GCA_916701655.1. Classification (NCBI taxonomy): domain Eukaryota; kingdom Metazoa; phylum Chordata; class Actinopteri; order Perciformes; family Sebastidae; genus Sebastiscus; species Sebastiscus albofasciatus. Next base: position 409 of record CAKAOI010028597.1, read on the forward strand.
TCTTTTCTTCCTGCTTCAACGCCATTTCTTGTCCTCAATTTTCTTGAAGGCTGAGCGTGACGCAAATTGTCTGTTTTATTCGTTCTCCCCTTTCCCCTTTGTTAAACCCCTGCATCTGTGTGTAATGATGTGTTCTTCACTTTATCAACAGTGTGACCTCCCATAAATTGATTCAACCCCACAATTACTACAGTATGTATATGCTGCTTCCCCACGACGCATATTGTGATTTCCGTGAGATTGACATCCACCGTCTACGGTTTTCTCACTCCTCGGTTTTCTGTTCTAAATTTCTTCTACTTATCTACTCTGTTACTATCTCTAATACCATTTTTCCAAAATTAGTGCATACATGCACGTTTTTTAAACATGGGAAAAAAGGCAATAGACTTCTTCCCCATTTGGTTTTATAAATATCAGATTACTGTCAAACAAAGCCACACTGATAAGTGATTTTATTATTCAACAGAGTCTGGATAGAATTGGTTTATGCGAAACACAGCTGAAGACAAATATTTTCTTACCATTAAATGACTTCAACTCATTTGAGGCTCTTTTATTAAAACCACATCCATCGACAGACCTGTGGTAGTCTACAGATCATTGGGCCATTATTAACAATTTTTCGAAGAAACCTGAATAATGGACTTCATACCAGGGACGTGACGAATAAACGACACGAGAATGCAAAACACTTGCTTGTGAATATTATGTCTATGTCTAGGGCTTTTGTTGTGAAAGATAAGAACAGAAGGGTCTGGTCTGCACTGCCTTTGTCAAGGTTTAAAGGAGTAATAAAGTTTGCTGTTTTGGTTTGAACTACGGACCCTCCGTGTTTGTTTTATAATCCTTATAAATATAGGCGCAACTCATTCTGCACATGATTGGTTGATGCCTTTATTTGTGGGGTAAAAGCTCAGAAAAAACAAACTCGTTCCGAAAAAAAGTATGTCACTTTTTCACTGTACAATATTCACATTCTGTGTGAAAGTACTCATGACAAAAACAGTTAGAAAAATTATATTGACATGCAAATTAAGTGTACAAAAAAAACGCCGGTGTGTAAAGGCCATAAAGGTGCTAAATTCGATATCTAAAGCATCAATATAGCAGCAAACAACTATTTGTTATGTAAAGGTATAGAGGAGCAATGTCTACCTGAGCAGAGAATGAAGTTGCTCTCCCTATGTGTGTGTTGCTTCGTTGACATCGCCGGGCCAGCTGCGCCTGCTTTTAGTAGACGTTTGAGCATGTGAGCGTGCCCCACTGGCTAGCTCACGGCCGCCGCTCTGCACTGTTCTCATACAGCGCTTACAGCTGACAACGTCGTCCTGACCAATTGTGCCGTCGCGGATGCATGGCGACCACCTGCCAGTTCCCCCTCGGGTCAACACTGTTATCTCTGTCAGCACTTTCGCCGTTGTTTGAACTGTTAGCGCTTTTAGCACCGTTAGCCCTGTTAGTTGCGAGCTGTGGCTCGCTGAGTCGTTGAGAGGCAACAGCAATGCTCCCAGTCCTGTATTTAGCACCTTTAAGGCTGATGATCCTCTATGTAAAGTCTTTTTGACAGTTCCTGATAATTTGGGTTTCACTCAGTTTTTTACAGGAACCTACTCACTCCAGTGTAACACCCTTGACTTGATTCTATCATGCAGGATAGAGGTTTCATGCTCTGACTGTCTCTCTCCTGTCACATCCGAGGTGTCAGATCACTTTCTTATTAAATTTGAAGCGACACTAGCCTGTCCTTATGTAATGTTAGTGCTGATGTATTCACCACTCGCCACATTGGTCCGTCAACTCTAACTGCACTTGGTGAGCGATTGCCTGTGGTCCTGGCTCCTTGGTCCTGTTGAAAATTGTACCAGTGACTTAAACACAGCCCCTTCTTGTCTCCTGGATTCAGCTGCACCTCTTTCTACCAAATCAAGAGGGTCAAAAGAGTCCTCTCTGTCCACTTAGGCTTCTCTTGACATTGAGCCGTCCTGGGACCTCTCTCTCCGGCTGAAGATCCAGATCCAAAACATCTGAAATGAGACAGGCAGGGGTCTCATTTCAGATGTTTTGGATCTGGATCTTCAGCCTCTCTTATTGTCTCTCTCTCCCTTTGTGTGTTTCCTTTCTCCTTTGAGTGGTGTGCTCGTGTAGACCTGTTCAGGTCTAATCTGTTTAGCGGCACCTGGAAGTTGCTCATCATCCTCCTGGATCCACATTCTTCTTGTTTACGATCATCTATAATTTTGCCATCCTGATTGGCTATACTGTCATTTTACAAAGTTGGTTTATTCTGTACACTTGAGATCTATCGCATGTTGGCCCATCCTCGGATAGGGATCCCTCCTCAGTTGCTCTTCTTGAGGTTTCTGCCATTTTGGCTGGACCACAGAGGGCCAGCCCTACACAAGCAAAACTCTATCAATGAGTGACAGTGATGAAGTTACACGATTGGTCAGCTGAATGATGAAGTTTCCTCATTGGCCGTTGCTCTTTCAAAATGAAAAGGCGATGCAAATGAGCCCATTCAGCGCGACGAAAACTTGGACCATGCTGTGAAACTAGGTAATCTAGTTCTAAAATAAAACAAGTCAGCAGTGGCATAGCCTTTTTTCATTTCTCAGTTAAAAGGATTTCAGAAGTCGATTTTGGTGGATTGTTTAGCCGAAATAACAGAAAGTTTACGAGCAGGCCGCCATGTTGTTTCCTGTTTGAAATGGCGAGCAGAAAACCAGGAACCAATCAGGTGCATTCCACGAGAGGGAACGTCACCACTTGGAGTGGAGCAGCTTAGAGTCCCCTAGTGTCCTTACCGGACCTGGTAGACATGTACCGCTGGATTTAACATTATAGACATGACCACTGACTATTTCTGTAACAATTTAGCCACAAATTCAGAGACTGACGACACACGGTCCAGCCCTGTTAAAGAGTAATTCCTTATCCAAATCGAGGTTCTAAGGACAGAGGGTGCCTTACATAAATGAAGTTGACTTGACTCAATGTTCTCACCTCTCTATTCACTCTGATGAAACACTATTGATTGTAATCCAGGTTTTTCAATGCAGCAGCGCGGGTCATAATGCAGCACGGTATACAGTACTACCCTTTGCATCCCCCCATCCCCACCCCACTCAGCTTCATATAGAGCTATATAATTACAGTGTGGCCTTGCCATACCCCCCTATAGCGTCTAATTGTGTGGATGCCAGGACCGCATGCTGTTAGGGAGCGGCTGCATTGTGTACCTTTCAGATGTTTGCCTTCATGTGCAGGTCTGGTGTAATAATGTCCATAAGAGCATGGGGAGCGGAGAGAGAAAAGGTTCATGTGTATTGGCTGCGTTCTGACTTGTGCCTTTAAATGCTGTTCGGTATATCTATCTGTGATAAAAGTCAAGTCAAGTTTATCGGTTTAAAAATGCAGCATACAAAGTGTGGTGTCATTAATCCTTACTGCAGTTGGTATCATTATTTTGACATCAAAGACGTCTTATTTATTTTTTTATGTTTGTGCTTATATTTCAGTAAATCTGGTACCTCGGAGGACAGATAATGCACCAAATTAGCTGAATTTGGGTACTGTGTTAAATTATTCTACCCAAATTTATAAAAATGGGGTGGACAAAAAAAAATGAAAACTATTCTTATTATAATGCAAAACAATTCAACATCACCACCAAGTCCATCCTCAAAAAATGCTCATTACGTTGAATCAACATCTCTCTAAAAACAGTTTTAGCTAGGTATACGTAATGAACGGACAACTGAGTGGATGATATACATCAAACCAAATCATGAAAATCAAAACAGTCAAGCAATTTACTTTTGTAACAAATGACAGCTAATGTCACACACTATCTGACACCAAAAGAATGAGCTAATAAAAAGTCGTTTACTGTATGTGTACACACCAGCATAGTATTGTTTTCGTACATCTAAGCAATTCAAAAAGAGCCACAAAAGTCAGCAAAAAGTCCTCTTAAAGCGTATAGAATTAATTTTAAATGGATGTTTTCCCAGTCTTCATATTTGTTCTTTTTGCAGTTTTGTGTGCAACTCTTTCATGAAGCCACAGGAGAGCTCAACCATGACTGTAATTGCTCAGCGGCATTTGCCCACACTTGTTTTGGAACTCCATCTAATGTGCTACATTATTCTGAGTGTTAATGACTGATGCTTTGACGGGAAGGTTGGTGATTACTCGGCAGGACATTAATGTAAACTGTTGCTGTAGAGTCAAGGTACTGTATTTTGATCTGTAGATGATTAGAGGTCAGATCAGAACCAACTGAACATCTATGAGATGGGAGCTGCTCACTAAATAACTACAACAATATACCCAAATTAATTTTCATCTGATAAACAAGCTAGGTTTTGACATTGTTAGGAGCACAAGTGATAATTCAGCCCAGTTGCACAGCAGTTCGTGAAATAGTCAAGAAATGTAATGTATTGATTTGTGTACATAGACATGAATTTCACTTCTTTTTGTGATGGTCAGCACAAAATTAATTTGTATGTAATCCATGTAATTGTGAACCAGGAAGTATAGAGAGCGGCGACCAGTGTTTGTGTCCTGTGTGAAACCACAAGTCAAAGTTGATTTATTTGTCACATAACTTCCGTACTTAAGTTACGGCACTTTTGGAGTTATTATAACCCAAACCTCTATCTGTTCCTAAAGCTATCCAAGTAGTTTTTAATCACATAACTTCCGTACTTAAGCTACGCCACTTCTGGTGTTATTAAACCCTAAACCGCAATCTTTTCCTAAACCTAACTAAGTCATTTGTTTGCTAAGCCTAACCAAGTCGATATATTCTTAAACCTAACTAAGTAGTTTTATTTTGAAAAGACTGGAGCGGAAGCTGACACGTACATCACGTGTTGCTGGACATTCGTAGGGAAACGTGCGAAAAATACGTTGTTGAAAGTCGTGCTGAGTGTCACGAGAATAAGAGAAATTTGTGTCTATGTACACGAATCAAATAGATTAAATCTCGTGCCTATTTCACAAACTTAGGGATTTGAATTTTTGAATTTTTAAAAATGTTCTTAACCGATAACCGACCCTCGTTAACTGATTATTAACCGTTAACCGACAAGATTTGTACCTCGCATGCAGCGATGTACCAGCGGAGCGTTAACTCAGCAGTCACGAAGCTGCGTTCACTGTCACCAGTTCACCCGTCCGGGAGCGTTAACTTAGCAGCTACGATGCTGCGTGTAGTGTCACGGACATGCAGCCACTTTCCCAGTAAAAGTCTCCACCACACATTTAGTTTAGTTTAGCAGGTTGTCAGCTGTGTGTCTGCCCGGATCAACGATAGCGATTGTCTGACAAACAGTGTGTGTGTTTGTGCTACGTTAGCAGTTGTAGCTCTGCTGGTAGCTTCATGCTCATCGTCACACACATACAATCTGTCAGCTCGGCATAACTTCAGCGAGTTCCTGACAGACCGTGTGTGTGTTGGCGGGGAGTGAGGGGGTTGTCGGTGGCGTTCTAGCTGTGAACGTAGGTGTAGCAGACTGTGTGTGTACAGTTTATTTGTCGGTGAATAAAAGCTACAAGGCTACAACTCGCTCCGCTCAAACGAGCTATAAACCGGAGCCAACTTCCTGTATCTGTAACTCCTTAAAGTGGACCAGCTTTTCCCCATAAAATGACAAGGTTTTCTCAGCTTTTAAATTAATTCTTAACATCTCTTTTAACCGTTATAACTGATAGCATTAATCTGTTAAAATGCTTAATGTCGGTTAACGGTTAATTATTAACATCCCTACTCTAAACACTAAGCTGTTCCAGGTAAAGTGGTCCACAGAAAGTGATGTGCTATATTGAAATGAGAGGGTTTTTTTCAGCCTACGAATGCCATCAAATGGAAGAAAAAGGAATACTATTTGTAGCACTGGTTCAGATGTCCCCTTATATTAGACATATTGTCCAACTGAAGGGCAAAGTATGGTCATAATGTCATATCAGGATCTCTGTGGTGGCTCCCACCTGACCGTGTGTTGGTCTAACTTAGTGTACATTTGTAAATCTGAATATTTGTATATCGCCGTGTGTTTGTACTCACAGTCGAGCCACGTGGCCCGGTGTGTTTACATTTGTTGACGGGGGCATGTGGAGCGATATCTCACGGTAATCGATGAACAAGGGAACGAGAGGGGGGAGGAAAAAAAATCGGTAAGGAAAGCAGGTTATCTCCTGTCATTAACGGGGGGATTCCCGTTGGAGGGAAGGAGGGGGGGGCTGAGCGGGTTGTGTAGGGGAAAGACCTGGATTCATTGAGAAAAAACGCTGGGTGTTTGGCATGAAGAGAAAGCAGACAATTATCTATATTGATTAAAGCCAGCCAGCCAGCACAGGGAAGACAGAAAACTATGGCTGGATCAATAGAGAGGGAGGGAGGGAGAGAGGGATGTAGGGCAGAGGAAAGAGGGATAGTTGGAGACAGACGAGACGGTGAGGGCTTGAAGAGAGACGAGGCCGAGACTCCACAGATGAAGAAGCGGAGAGACGGAGTATTACAAGCGACTAAAAAGAGAAAACGAATTAAAGCGAGATGAGGGAGGGGTGATGAAGAAGAAGAGATGACTGGCAAGAAATCTCACAGCGAGGGATGAGGTCGATGAATTTAACCGATGATAGTGTAGGTGTTAATGAAAATGACGGGTGGGTATTTGATGACTTGGCATGTAGTGTACAAGAGGAAGAGAGTGTAAGGAGATCAATAAGTAGACAGGCCCACTGTACATGTAGATGGACGGATTTAAGAGGGAAACTGAAGATGAGGAGAGATGCTAAAGAAGGAGGGGAAGGGGGCAACAGGAGAAGACAAAAATAGAGTTGAGGAGGAAAGAAAGAGATGGATGTGAAGAGAGATAGACCAAGGACAGATGTTTGGTTGTATGTTGGTAACATCATCCTCAGACGTTCCTTGGGGACTGGAAACCATCGCTAGGGGAAGTACGCTCCTCAAAGACCGGCGTGTGTTTGTGCTCATGTAACATCTGTGTACCGGAAAACCACATCTGGATCAAAGAGAGACATAAACACCTGTCTCATACTCTACCTCTATAGATGTGTCCACACTGCACAAAAACAGCTTTGAAAAGTAAAGAAACGTCGACTGTGACAGCAAATATCCATCACACTCCGAAATGTACCATTTGTCACTTCCATGTATAGAAACAACATGCTCTCACTCCCAACTCATCCAATACCACCACTTGGTCAGTGGTCCTACACTTCCAACTATAACACTCTAGTTACCCCTCTAGTTTTGGATGTGTCAGGAACGTCAGTTTCCGCTCGTTACATGCATATAATGTCTTTTCAAAATAAACTCCCAACGTAGGTTTATTTGGTAAAAAAGCACTTCTACTTAAAAAAAGCCGACTGTTGCGTCACCTCACGTCGACTTTGTCTCGGCCAATAAGTTGCATTTGAGCACACCGCAAAGACTACATCCGACGGCCAGTTAGCAAGCACGTTCTGCTCCTGCGTGAGAGGAAATAACCCTTTTCACCAGCAGGTGGCGGTCCTCTGTATTCATCATTCAAAAAGGGAAACAGGAAGAGCAACATACAATATATATGCGGATATACAAGCCGTTGTTATGATACATACATGAAGCACAGTGGCATCTGCCGACCATTTTCACCCCACTCTCACTCACCACTTAGCTTCATTCCAGATGTTCATGTTGCTGTGAAAACATCCGTGTGTTGGAATGATGAAGATGAGATGAAGATGAAAAATGAGAAGAGCCTTCTGTGTTTTTCCTCTTGACTTTACTCGTTGGCTTGCTTTCCTCACTTCTGTTTCTCTTCTCGTACATTGATTCGTTTAAGCTGAACAGCCAATCAGAGTGATTTCTCTCACCGACGAGCTCCGCCGACGATTCAACATGCTGAATTGGCCGAAAAACCTCAGACACGGGCGGACTAGAGCCGACGGTGCGGGACACACAAAAGCTAAACTGACAGACGCACACCGCCGGCCCCAAACTGTCCGACCGTTGTTAGGTAACAATAGTAAGGTAAAATAAGTCAGCGTTGTCCTGTGTTTGTTTGACCTGTCCATCCACCCCAACCTCCTCCTTAAGTGGACTTTCTTTTTCTTTATACTACATCAGTTGCTCTGATTGTATAATAAAGATGTGGATGGGTTTACATTGGATTTAGTTGAAAGAGCGGTGCGTATCATACCGACACTAAAGAGTGCCTCAGTGCATCGTATCTGATGCCGAGGGCATGAGTTGATAGAAACTCATTGCGGTGTTACAGTGTGATTATTAGCCAGTACACTAGGAAATTATTACCACTGCTGCTTCTAAATGTTTCGGGGCAAGTCAAAGTCAATGCAAAGTCCTAACAATGACATATTTAAGCTGTGTGGCTACACAAGGCCTGTCTGATGCTGTCCCTATTGATTTTTTATTCTTTATAAACTTTTATTCAAAGTCAAAAGACAAACTTTGACGTTTTTGCTTTCCAGTCTCTGGTCACATCTTAATTTCTATAACTTACATCTAGCTGGACTCACAAAGACAGACTAACTAACATTCAGACATTAGATAGACGACTGAGTTCATTCATTAGTGAAAGCTGTCTAGCTCTCTTAAAGGTTAAGTGTGTAGAATTTGGTGGCATCTAGTGGTGTGGTTGCAGATTGCACCCAACTGAATACCCCTCCGCTCATTCCTCCCTTTCCAAGACTGTGGTAACATGAGCGGCCGAGTGCAAAACCGTGGGACCGCCGTTGGCCTCGCTCAGAGGCCATCAACATTGTTTGCAAACCACAAATTTTGAGCTATGTTCTCCTCTTCTTTTGCCATTTGGTGTCACTGATTGTTGCCATGGAAACATGGCTCTTAGTTAGCTTGGGGGTATGGTGGCTAACTTTTTAGATTTAAAATAAGTCCCTCGTTACATCTGTGAAACTACCTAACTTGCATGAGACTAATCTAAGACTGGCTAACAATATACAGAGCAGTCTAGAATATGTTTGTGACAACGGCCCCAAGTCTCAAGATTCAAGTCTCATTCAGTCCATTTCACTTTAACTTGTCTGTTGTTGTTTTGACATTCATACAACTAGTTTCTCTTTGTCTCTAGATCTCCCTCTTCATCTCTTTCCGTAGCTCTCCCTCCTTTATTTTCTAATGCTCTCCCGGTATTTTCCCTCTCTCCTCTACAATCTCTTCTCTCGCTCACACACTTCCATTCACAATTTCTCCATCTCAATTTGTCAGTCCTGTCTCTGCCTATTCATTCCCGTTGTCCCCTCTTCACTTCTCTCTCCCTCTATCTCTCCCTCCACAGGGTCAGCCTGATGGTCACCAAGGTGCTGTAGTGAGCAGTATGGAGGATTGTAGGTCTGGGGCGAAATGGCCCTTAAATGGCTCTCAAACTCACACTGGCTTTATTGATGCTCTGGCCTGACGCCAGCTAGCCTCAACGCTCTGTGTGTGTATGTGTGTGTGTGTGTGTGTGTGTGTGTGTGTGTGTGTCTGTCGGGGGGAGAGTGGTGCTGATTGCTATGTTGATTATACAGAATAGTCCTACACCTCTCTGAAAGCTTCTTAACACAGATGGTGTGGAGTGACAAGACAGAGACAGGTGGAAAACACAACACTGGGACCAGTTTTCATGCACTCAGCTAGCTATTTTTAAATATACTATAGATGTTAAATGAAAAACAAGTAAAGGAAAACTATATAAAGAAATTACATTTTTTAAGGGCCCACAAAAAATTTGGAAGTTTGGATTTAATTTGTCTGTTATCACTCCATCACTCTCTTCCAAATGCATCATGCTGCCAGCATGCTTCGATCACTTATGTGTGAACTAAACTGGGAATGTTGTGAAGTTTTCACTTCACAGGCGACCACATCAACTCTTTAAGGGTTTAAAGGATCAACAAGTGATCTGAGACATTTATAGACTTTTCTGTTCTCACTCAAGTCCTGTCGCCTTTTATTTCACCCAAACAATAAAGTTTTTATAACTGAAATAAGTCCTATTGTCTTTCAGGTGTTTTGCTGAAAAGCGTCTTGATCGGCCACATAAACTTTGCTTTCAGAATGAAGAGTCTTAAAAGATTGTTTTCAGTGAAAGAGCAGAGTTTTTGGTTAAAGGTTCAAGTTCTTCTCCTCGAAACTGATACATTTCTTTATATGCTTCCAGAAGAAAGTAGTAATGTTGAAATTAGGGCTGTCAAAGTTAAAGCGATAATGCGTTATTCGTTTTAACACCACTAATTTCTTTAACGCATTAATGCAACTCGCAATTTTTAGGTTGTAGTGGGCTCAGTTTAAAGCTAGAGTGAAGATACTGGTATGAGACTAGAAAACCAAAAGAATCCATCGGTACCAACCAGGTCATACTAGCATGTCGAAGGAGGCTAAATAACGCTCCAAACTGGCATCAAAGGGGTCGAAGTTACACTATATTTTGGGGCGGAAAAACTGTCCTGGCCATTTTCAATGGGGTCCCTTGACCTCTGACGAGTCTCCCCTTTACAGACATGCCCACTTTATGATAATCACATGCAGTTTGGGGCAAGTCATAGTCAAGTCAGCACACTGACACACTGACAGCTGTTGTTGTCTGTTGGGCTGCAGTTTGTCATGTTATGATTGGAGCATATAGTTTTATGCTAAATGCAGTACCTGTGAGGGTTTCTGGACAATATCTGTCATTGTTTTGTGTTGTTCATTGATTTACAATAATAAATAAATTATTAATAAATAAATTTGCATAAAGCAGCATATTTGTCCACTCCCATGTTTATAGGAGTATTAACTACTTGACAAATCTCCCTTTAAGGTACATTTTGAACAGATAAAAAATGTGCGATTAATTTGCAATTAATCACGATTAACTACAACAATCATGCAATTAATCATGATTAAATATTTGAATCGATTGACAGCCCTAGTCATCAGTAATGTTTAATCAGGGATGATGCATTTATGTGAAGCCCTTTCTACATTCTCCAATGCTCACAATCCTTTAAAAACATGACTGGAGCTGATAACTGGATGTTGGTGGAAGAAACTGTACTTGCTGTGCAGAAAAAACACTGTGGTGGCCATATCTCACACACACACACACACACACACACACACACACACACACACACACACACACACACACACACACACATAAAGGCTGCATATGAGAGGCCTCAGTCAGTCATATATAGTTAGGAGTCTCATCCACATTCTGGCTGAATGTCTGGCTTCTTTTTCTTCAGCTGACGCTGGCATGTTACTGTGGACACAATGCAACACAAAGGAGTGTGTATGCTCTCTCTCTCACACACACACACAAACATATACATAAAAGCACATACACTATGTCTGGTCTCTCTCCTCTTTCCCACTCTATCGCTCTCAAACCAACAGAGATGATCTGTGTAGAAATCTTATCCTCCATTTAAAAAAAAAAAATAAGTTGAAAATAAAATGAACTCCAGTTTATCAACAACTTTGACTTTAAATAAGGAGTGCAGCTTTTTTAATACCTGTCCCATATAAACAATATGCAGATATTTTATTACCACATGGAATTTCCATTCCACCAGGGAAAAAGATGAAATATTTTGATATATATCTCTATGAGGATGCCTCAGTAACTAGCCTCGCTTTCATATTGCTTCTGACGTGCGATTGATGAATGACTGAATTCAATAAAATACAATCTACTCTGGCAGACTAGATGAAATTTAGAATGC
>CAKAOI010028598.1:0-10603 GCA_916701655.1 Sebastiscus albofasciatus
TCACATGCAGTTTGGGGCAAGTCATAGTCAAGTCAGCACACTGACACGCTGACAGCTGTTGTTGCCTGTTGGGCTGCAGTTTGCCATGTTATGATTTGAGCATATTTTTTATGCTAAATGCAGTACCTGTGAGGGTTTCTGGACAATATTTGTAATCGTTTTGTGTTGTTAATTGATTTCCAATAATAGATATATACATACATTTGCATAAAGCAAGCATAATTACCCACTCCCATGTTGATAAGAGTATTAAATACTTGACAAATCTCCATTTAAGGTACATTTTGAACAAATAAAAAAAAGTGTGATTAATTTGTGATTAATCATGATCAATTACGGAGGATCATGCGTTAATCATGGTTAAATATTTTAATTGATTGACAGCCCACACCATGATATTTGATTTTCTCCATATTACCCAGTCCTAGTGTGTGTATGTGTGTTGTTGTTGTTTTTTTTTAGATTATCTAGCCTGAGTTTGACCTGAAAAAATAAAAGTTAAAAGGCATCATCAAACAAACATGTCTGAACACAAAAAATGTTGTAAAAAGACAGAAAAGGAAAAAAAAAGAGAAATATAAAAAAATGAAGGTTCAAACAAAGTGAATGTGCACATCAATCTCAGCTGAAGCTGAACGGAGAGAGAAAAAAAGGCTCCAACAACTGCAAACTGAGCATCTCCATCTCCAGACGCTCCTCTGCTCTGCTCTGTGTGATAATGTGATGTGGTTGTGGAGCTCTCCGTGGTGCTGAAATCTGCGGGGACTCCACCGACAACAAATTGCAGGAACTTCTGATCTCCATCCACCTCCACTGTGTTTGCATGTGTGTGAGAGAGTTTTCTGTGTGCGCAAAAATAAAAAAAAAAAAAAACAAACACACATCTCTCTTGGCACCCCGCCACGCCACGCCAAGCAGCCTACACAAATGCGCGTTTTTTCCAGATGAATAATACACAGCGAGAAATGACAAATAGTCGAAAGCGATGAAAGATTTAACATGTGGGAAGCCCTGAGAGCAAAAATGGGTTTCATCTCTTCAATATGACGCCGCTCCTGGAGCCGATTAAACAGGGACAGATTCCCTCCACCTCCTCCGGTCGTGATGCAGTGAAGCAGCTCTGCGCAGAACCGACTCGCTGTATAAAAAGCGCTGCGCTTCCACAGACCAGACTACAACAACAAGGAGACAAGGAGCGCGTCAAGTCACTGCGGCTCCATCAACCAACAAAAAAAAACTACACAACCACACAACCCATCACACAGATAGACGCAGACATGCAGGCCACGAAGAACGGAATCAGTTGGAGACTTTTTCTATTTTCCTGCCTGTTTTTGGAGAGTTCCTCTCAAGACTTTGGCGCACAGACGCAGTTCATTTGCACGTCCGTGCCAAAGGATATGGACATTTGCGCAGCCACTTTGCAGAACAGCGTGCCGGGGGAGGACTTGAAGACCACCGTCTTGCAGCTGCGGGAGACGGTTTTGCAGCAGAAAGAGACGATCATGAACCAAAAGGAGACCATCAGGGAGCTGACCTCGAAGTTGGCTCGGTGCGAGAGCCAGAGCGGCGCAGAGCCCGGGGACGCGCGGCCCGGGGGTCGGAGGAAAGAGGCTGGGACCAAGAACACCATGGGGGATGTATCCAGAGGACCACAGGACACTTTGACGCAACTATCACAGACTTTACAGTCACTGAAGCAGAGATTAGAGAACCTGGAGGTATGGCTATAGAGAGGACGGTTTTCAATACTTTGGGTGACTCTCATGCGCAAAAACTCCAAATTATGCCCAACCCACTTTTCTTGACTAATATAATAACTACATAATAATAATATAAAAATAGCTGATTTGGGTCAATTAAAACAACCTTGCTAGATTAAAAAAACCTGGAGGTATGGCTACAGGGGACGTTTTTCAATACTTTGGGTGACTCTCATGCGCAAAAACTCCAAATTACGACCAACCCACTTTGCTTGACTAATATAACAATATAATAATAATATAAAAAATACCTGATTTGGGTCAATTTGCCATCTTGTGAGCACACAAGAAAAACAACCATGCCAGATAGAAATTAAGCTGCTTGTCCCAGATATACTGCAATAGAAAAAAAAAAAAGTAAATTTGTAAAAATCATTCTGAGCTAAATGCTTCTTTTCCTTTCCCCCTCCTCTAACAGCAATTCAGCAGGAGTAACAACTCGGTGCAAGCGAACAGCCTCAAAGACCTGCTCCAGAGTAAGATCGACGACCTGGAGAAGCAGGTGTTGTCCCGGGTGAACAGCATCGAGGAGGGGAAGCCCGGACTCCGGAATGAAACGGAGCAGCGAGGCAGAGTGGAGTCCACCCTCACATCTCTACACCAGAGGATCACAGACCTAGAGAAAGGTAGAGTTGTGGGAAGAGAGAGCGTGTATCGGCTTTTTACGCACAGAAAATAAAAGGAGATCTGGGGAGGGTTTGGTGGGTTTAAGTGTAGAGATGGATGAGATAGGTGATCGAAGGAGATATTAGGTCGCCAAACATGTGAGGGTTGGAAAATGCAAAAAAAAAAAATCATCTCTGCACATCCAGTTTGGGCATTATAAGCTTTTATGACCTCAGCAGTCGATTTAATGTTTTACTCATCCGCGCAAAGCTGCAGCAGCCCCGTGTGTTCTGCAGTCTCCTGCTCTAATTCACGCAGATTAAACCATTTCACAACAAGCAGTGATGACAGCCCATCCCTCCATTTGCTGTTTCAGAAGTGAAACCAACCTCTGACACCACGCTGCAAAAAAAAACAAAAAACTTGTGTGTCAGGAAAATAGAGAGGTGTGGCAGCAGAGATGACGGGTAACAACGTCAGTATAGTCCTGTCCCTGTGGTAGATTTATCATAAGAGATTAAAGCAAATCTGGAGATTGTGGATTTGGTTGTGTAACATGTAATTCCTCTACACCATAAATCCCCCATGGATGTGTGCGTTCATGGAATGATATATGTCCAAACCACATTGATACTTTCCAGTATCTCCTATGGCACTTTGGCACCAGTATTTCTTAAGGCACTTTGTATGAGACACACAAGGACATGAGGGGGGACAGAGCTCTTACACCTCATAACAACAATTATATTGTACATAAATTAAGGAAATTAAGGTAATAAACATAATACACATTATAAAACATGTACAACTAACATTCAGAAATGTGCCACAACATCTTATGTAATTATCCATGAAAATCCCAATTATTAACTGATAGATCAAACTAAACCTGCTTTATGTTGCACAATCAAAATATAATAATAAATAATCTGTGCAAGGTTGAAAGGTGTCAATCTCATTTTCAACACAAGTACGGGTGTTGTTCATTTGTGTCCAGATCTGTGTCCTGGTGTACAACCAAGTGTTTTTTTCTTCTCCCACAGGTCAAAGAGAAAACAGGCCTCTGGATAAATTCCAGCTCACCTTCCCGCTGAGAACCAACTACATGTACGCCAAAGTGAAGAAGAGCTTGCCGGAGATGTACGCCCTCACCGTGTGCATGTGGCTCAAGTCCAACGCGTCTCCGGGAGTGGGCACACCTTTCTCCTACGCAGTCCCGGGTCAAGCCAACGAGCTGGTCCTCATAGAGTGGGGGAACAACCCGATGGAGATACTAATAAACGACAAGGCATGTCAACCACACACACACACACACACACACACACACACACACACACACACACACACACACACACACACACACACACACACACACACACACACACACACACACACACACTGTGGAGGTGTTGCCATGTATTGATTTGTATTATACTGGGAGTGAGTATTTTGGCTGACTAGCAGCTTCTATCTTCTTCCAGGTTGCTAAGCTGCCTTTCCTTATCAATGATGGGAAGTGGCATCACATCTGCGTGACCTGGACCACTCGGGATGGTGTTTGGGAAGCTTTCCAAGATGGAGTCAAGAGGGGAAGTGGAGAGAATCTGGCTCCGTACCATCCTATCAAACCACAAGGCCTGCTGATCCTCGGCCAAGAGCAGGTAAACACAACACACTGCTGTTTCAAACGCTTTCCAAGTCCATGAAGGCAACACAGATTGTTTCAAGCTCCACATAAACTACATTTGGAGAGCTTTATTCACTATAAGAGGATGTCAGGGCAGGACATAATGCATATAGGCGTGATTCAAATACTTTGTTGAGGTGTGATGTGGATGATTAGCCATTTCATTGTGACATAAAGAAACAGATTTCAATTTTCAACTCCATCCTGGCTGTAAATCACGTTTAATAAGGTGATTAGATCTTGAATTCATCAAGAATCTCAGTGGATTGAAGATGCCTCATTCAGTTTAATCAGTTAAATAATCCAGATAATCCAAGAGGCAATTTTGTTCTTTCCTTGCCATAATTAAATCCATTTGTCTTTTCCACACAGGACACGCTCGGAGGAGGATTCGACGCCACGCAAGCTTTCGTCGGAGACCTGGCAAACTTCCACATCTGGGATCGGAAACTATCCGTCGGAGAGATATACAATCTGGCGACGTGCAGCAGCAAAGCGCAAGTGGGCAACGTTTTCGCGTGGATGGAGACGAGCCTTGACATTTACGGAGGTGCCTCGAAGTGGACATTCGAAGCTTGCCGCCAGCTCAACTGAACTGCAGGGAAAGAGGAGATCAATGCATTTGTTAGAGCCACTCTGTTGTCACAGCATCGGTAAACTGATTTGAAAGATCAGGAGCATTTCAGTGAATAGCATCTGGATTTGTTATAGATATTTGAAAACATCATTTGTGGACACTTGATAGATTTTTACCATGTGGGACAGGTTCACTGCAAATGGACACTTTTGTCATCCTGTGGGTGCTTGAATGCACCATCAGGCCTACTTGTGGTGGTTTGGAAGAAGTAGCCGATGTCGCTCCGGAGAGCAGAGGATGCTCTCGGAGACCCAAAATGTCAGGCCAGCGTCAGAAGTACAGTAGGAGGTTATGTAGTTTTTAGCCAACAGATGTCACGCAATTCAACAAAACGACTCTTCAAAACGTCTTTTCTGTCTCGACTGCCAGGGATTTTCACTGTGAAAAAGGACAAGGTGGACTTCTTTAAAAGGAACGCGCTCTTCAAGAGGTCATGAAATAGACGACGTTGTTTCTCTCTCACTATTCTTTCTCTGCCACCACCTGCTTGACGTGATTTTGTGTAAAAGAATGACGTATTTATTGCCAACATTCGAGCCTGAGTGCCTTGGGCTGTTGAAAAAAAAAATCTCAGCACATTCATTATGATTTGCAGAGTGTTTGTGTTTATTTTTCCTGTAAATTGATTTTGAAAAGCGGTGTTTCTTGTAACACTCTGAATGAGTTTGGATCAGATCGTTTATTGTAAAATGCAACTCATTGATGATAATGACGCATTTTGCAGATGTTTGTACTTCAGTGGGAATGTTCTCTGTACAGTAACAGCATGTCTTAACTTCTGTAAATGCTGCGTCAGCATCTATGATCTTTGCTTTTACTATCCGACTTTTGGGTTGAGATTTTATACTGTATTGTTATATGCTTAAAGCATGGCAACACGGACAGATGAAAAAAGTTCTAGTTTTTGTAATAAATTGTGATACTTGAATCATATACAGGTGTTTAAATATTTATTTGGGGAAATGTGCACACTCTTTATGACAATGAAATATGGTCTCAATACGATACAATTAGAGGTTGAAATCTGACCTCCTGAATCCTTTACCTGTTCTCCTGAGTGTGCAATTGTGAGTTTGCCAATTGGACCATTAGATTTGGCTGCTATAATCAATATTTGTATATTACTAATGGGTCACGTGACTACTTGCATATGAAAGGGGTCACTCGTAAAAATAAAAATCGCTAAAAAGCCACTGCACACCTGCTCGGCACCAAACAGCACGTGGACAAAATTAGAGAAGAGCTGGTGAACATAGCTAAAGAGCCAGATATGTTTGTCAGGAATTGGTGGAGACCAAAAACAGAGCTAAAACCAGAGTGAATGCAAGTTACTTTCCTGTTCGTAAACATGATGACGTATTTCTGTGGGCGGAGCGGAGGCGGAGGCAGAATAATTCTCTGAACACGTTAGCTAACTTTTGCCAGCAAGTTTGTTGGCTGTTTTTTTAACAATGGCTGAAGAAAATATGGGTTTTTCTGAATATGCACAGTCACTCACTCTCAGGGGCCGCAAGTGTTAGTGTATAGATAGTCTTATCATAAAGAGAGTCTTACAATATCGACGAAGCGTTTCAGAGATGGAGAAAAAATGTTGCTAATCGTTTACCAACTGCTAACCGCAGCCAATGGCTCACAGCTGTGGCTATGGTTAGCAAAAGGCTAAACTATTAATAGCAACATTTTCTCCCCATCTCTCTAATAGTTTAGCCTTCTGCATGAGCTGCGGTGCTAATTACAGTTAGCAGAAGGCTAAGCTAAACTATTTGCAATGTTTTTTCTCCATCTCTGAAATGCTTTGCCAATATTGTAACTCGCTAGAGCCTTTGTCATCTCAAATGTATGCATTTATTTATTTATTCATTCTGGCACCCAACAACAAAGCAAGATGACTTTTTCGATGCGTAACTTTAGCCTACTACTCTGAGGTGATCCGTGTTTGCCTCCAGTCTTTCCTTTGTTTTGCCTCCAGCTAACACCGTGACCTAATCATGACGGCGGCTGTAAAAGGGTCTTACATTTATCAGGTGTCCAGAAAAACGACTCCAAATTAATGATAACGTTGCTCCGTTTCTGCTGGGTGTGTGAACTGTTCGTCATAACAACCTAAAAGGGTCAGTGTTGTTTTCACGGCTTGTTTGCGCTGCCCTCATTTGGCCAAAAAAAAAATCAGTTATTACAGGCTTAAGAAAAACTATTAAATAAATATTGTCTACGTTATTTCAGATCAATGTCAGCCACCATGTGCAAATATGCCATGCCCACTTTCATTAGTCTAACAAAAAGCTGACCATCAAAAATCAGGTCTACTGTCCAATCAACACAATACGTACAGCAGAACATACCACGCATGTGTGCCAACAGTACAGTAGCATCTTCATATCAACCGTCAAGAGGCACCAGAGAGGTAAAAAAAAATCTTCCCAGAGGCCAACAGACAGTAAAATCAACCAATTTGCACCTTTCCTGGTAGCATCAGAATATTCAAGATTC
This sequence comes from Sebastiscus albofasciatus, assembly GCA_916701655.1. NCBI lineage: Eukaryota > Metazoa > Chordata > Actinopteri > Perciformes > Sebastidae > Sebastiscus > Sebastiscus albofasciatus. Next base: position 7,184 of record CAKAOI010028598.1, read on the forward strand.
AAGATTCAAGATGTTTATTGTCACGCCGGTTGTACAGGTACAAACGTATGAAATACTTTTTGCCAGGAAGCTCCATTAAAATAATAAATTATATTACATTTACATTACAATTATAAAAGGAAATACTTTATACAAGGGCATATTAACAACATATACAGGCATATTAAGAACATATGTATTAAGAATATATACAGTATAAGATATATTTTTGTGTAAGAATGTGTCGAATGAATTTAGTATAGATTTAAAAGTCTGATGGCCTGGGGGGAAAAAACTGTTCCTCAGTCTGCTGGTTTGAGTCCTGGGGGTCCTGTATTTTCTACCAGAGGGCAGGAGGGAGAACAGAATATGCAACAATACCTGATTATTATAAAACTGCTACACTGAACAGTAACTCTCAGTTTTGAGCCAATTAATTTACTGTACGAGTGGATCACTTAAATGACCTATAACTATTGCTTTTTCATCTCCTTCTTACAAAACCTGTCTCATATGTGTGAATGAAATTCTTCGCAATTCTTCTCATCACAGCTTTTCACAAAATTCAGTATGACCCGGTTCAGGCCTACACTCGAATCTAGATTTGACAATTGGGAAAAAAACAACACTTGATAGCGAAATATGTTGGATGGTTAATTCTTACATGGCCTTCCCCATACATTTCTTACACAATAGGCTATATTATTGTGGTGATATCCTACAAAGTCCCATACAAACAAATCCCATAGCATAACCTAATCTGCAATGTCACTGACTACATTTACATGCACAAATTATTACATTTTTTTACCCTTATTCCGAAAAAGACAATATTCCTACTAAGCTGTTTACATGGCAAATGAAAAATGAATATTCCACTAATATTCCCGTTTACATGCAGCTGTGCATACTCTGAATAACGTAACCGGTGGCGGACTTGTTCGACCATGTGAACACAGCCTCCCTCTTTGAGTCATTCAACCACCTTCTTAAAAAGGTCAGCGTTGCGATATTTGCACATATCCAAAAATCTGCTGATGTCCAAATCTTTCATAAGGTTTTAAAGTAGGTGTGTTTCTCCTTCTGACAAGAAATGTGGGCTTTTCTTTTGGGCATGCATCTCTGCAAACTGTCGGCTACTTGGTTTGTGTACAACGCACAGAGCTGGCCGTGAACAGGCGAGAGGTCGTGTGTCGCAAACTGCCCTATTGAGACGCAAATGAGCTGTATACATGTCCAAAGAACGCTACTAATACCGGAATATCGGCATATTCCACATGTCTTAATTGGAAAATGCTCCATTAGGAATAAGGCCTAATTTAGAATATCTAAACAGAATATGCGGTTTACATGACCCGTATCAAATTTGGAATATCGTCATACTATGTATTCATATAACAGTTGAATATTCTAAACGTATTAATTGTAACAGAAACACATTTTAGTGTGGGATTTGAACTTTTCATCCTGTGTCCATAAAGACTGGATGAAGGATGAAGAAAAGTAAACTTGCTTTCGCCTTACAAAACAACATTCTTTCTTCAGTGAGAATCAATTTTGAGGTGGTGGAGTTCACAAGAATTTCTAGAGGTGTACACTGTAGACACCAGCATCTTAACCAAACATAAATCACCTCTGCAAAGTAGTACAGAGACAGCATTACATGTACACTGTAAGTGCACACATGGTACACACTATGTAGCCTATATATTGTAAACACACGTCTGTTTTCTGTCAACAAAAGGTTGGCGTTGAGGTCATAGAGTACATCTCAATCCATGCAGTCTCTCTACAAATTAATCAAAGCTGACACCGCTCACATTGGATGGGGTAGCAGGGTCTGAAGGTCCTCCCTTTATTGCTGGAGAGGTCATTCGGTCCCACCGCAGTTGGGTCACATGTCCCGCAAATTGGTTTCCATCCTCTATCTCCGAGGTAGCGGGATGCCTTTACATCGATAGGTTTTCCCCAGGCATCAGACGAACTTCAGCCCATACCCATCGCACAGCCATTACAGACAGATAGTGTGACACATCTGGGGTTGGATTTCACTTCTGTGACAAAGTCACACACAAACACCCCTACATATCCACACACACAGTATGTACAGACACACACACACATATACACAGTATGGTCTCTTCTTGAGTGGCCACTGGAGGCCTCGGTAGAAATCAACATCCACTCCCTCATCCACATCCACCTGGCCTTGTTGACCCACAGACCACAAATGCCCAAATCAGGTCTTTTTTTCTCTTGACCTATATCTTGCCCCACATCTTGTCAGGTATATTTTTGGCAAAGCCAGATAATAGCCAGCGTGTTGACCTATCCCCAGCTTTCCTCAGCCATAATTGGTTTGTGCCTTCATGCACTCTGATTCAAATTAGCTCGGAGGAAAGGTCCCCATCTGGCTTGTCTTATTTCACTCTTTATCTGAATAGCACATGGTATTATTAACACCACATTTGACTATTTTACCATAGAGAATTGTGTTACTGTCCTTGAAATGACGTGGAGGCAATGCAGACAGAAGTGAGCTATTTTAGTGAAGAGACAATGTGGATAACAAGCCTTTGCGTCATTCAGGAGACCGTGAATTTGCTGCATGTCAAATCATCACGCGGTGCCAGCGTCCAATTTCATGATTTGGAGCTAGATTCGACAGTTCTGGGTAATTGCTGCTTAAAACACAGGTAAACATCCAACTTTTTTTTTTTTTTTTAATCCACTGACACACATCAGCAACTATATCCCCGTTGACACTGAACAGAAAAAAATAACTTAACAAGCTCAGTATCCTCATCCAGTACAAAGTAACACAGAAATACAAACCTAGACTAAGAGTCTACAGCCATGCTAGCGGGCTCTTTGAGGTTGTACTTCACAATGGTTCTTTGAGCAAAAATGCTAACATGCTCACAATGACAATGTTAACATGCAGATGTTTGGCAGGTATAAGGTTTACTACTGTTATGTTCATTATCTTAGTTTAGCGAGCTAGTATGCCAACATTTCGTAATTAGCACTAAACACAAAGTACATGCTTTGCATCCAAGCATCCAATTCATGCTCTGGGGACCATGAATGTGTGTACAAAATTCCACTGTAATATCCCACAATCACATATTTACAGATACCTAATTGCTACTAAATGGCTAAAAATGTAATTTATCTATCTTATGAAGAAAGTGTCTAGCCAAATATATTTGAATGTAACTAAAATGAAATCATCAAACACCAAAATATACTGCATAAGTACAAACAAAGTTGTATAAAGCCTTTTGTGGCTGCTGAAATCTGATAAATTGCCTCAAGTGATGTCATTTGAGTCAGTGTCAGTTGGGGCTGAAGACTACAAGTTCTAAAATGAAAACAAATCCGAAGGTGTGGAGTTACCAAACCTCTGTAACCAGCTCCTCATCTCTGCTTGAGGCTAGC
>CAKAOI010028598.1:10623-32917 GCA_916701655.1 Sebastiscus albofasciatus
TGTGTACCAAATTCCACTGTAATATCCCATAATCCCATATTTACAGATATTTCACTGAAAAGCAAAAGACAACCTAATTGCTACTAGCATGGCTAAAAATGGCATTTATCTATCTTATGAAGAAAGTGTCTAGCCAATTATATTTGAATGTAACTAAAATGAAATCATCAAACATCAAAATATACTGCATAAGTAAAACAAAAAGTTGTATAAAACGTCTTGAGATAACTTCTGTTGTGATTTGACGCTATACAAAAATAAATTGAATTGAATTGAATTGAATTTTGTGTTCTGCTTAAATCTGATAAATTGCCTCAAGTGATGTCATTTGAGTCAGTGTCAGTTGGGGCTGAAGACTACAAGTTCTAAAATGAAAACAAATCCGAAGGTGTGGAGTTACCAAACCTCTGTAACCAGCTCCTCATCTCTGCTTGAGGCTAGCTGCTCTAGGCTACATTAGCTGCTACTAGCATAGAACATCTAAATCTACTAAAACATCTGTCAGTGGTCAATTTGCATTGTGGGTAAAGTAGGCACCAGGTTTTGACAAGGAAGAAGAACGTGTGGAACAAAAACTGTCCATCAATGTTATAGGAATGCAGGGCTAAATCAGTGGAATACTATTTTAATGTGAAAGTGTCTACAGCAAGTTTTGTCTAATTTATTTAAACTACTGACGGGCCGATTCTGACAAAGCATGGGTAAACAGACTGTAAGTTACAAAGAGACCCTGGCTCCTGTAATTCAAAAGCCACTGTAGCAGTGGCACAGTAGAAAACATCCCCTACCCAAAGACTGCTTACTGTGCTTTATGAGGCAAACAGATTAAATGTCTCATCAAGTGACTGATGAAAAATTCATGACAAGAGAATAGCAAAACAAACAGAAACTCTAGGTGGGCGTGAGCGACATTTAACTGTCCCACTGATGCTGAATAAGAGCCGTTTTTGCTGAAAAAGAAATGCTAAAACTGGTGACACAGGCAATCTGTTGATAGCTGTTGTTCGGGGAAATGCATTTTTAATGGTAACGAGATTATCTGCGCAAACAGGAAAACAGTGATTTTTGAGAATTTGATTGAATGAATATGCGTAAATCCTTTTATTGGATCATATGGTGCAAAAACGCTGAGGCGTGTTTTTATCTTGCAGGATTTTTAGCATTTGATAGTTCCGAGTGGAAAGTGAGGGGAACGAGATTTTTAAAGTGCGGGCTTGGATTCAAACCAACATTGTATGTCTCTCACAAAACACCAGAATGTCTTTTGTTTAAACAAAAATTGCACTGACAATGTGATCTTTTCTACCCAATTTTGATCCAATTCTCATCTAGTAAAAGATTCTATGAGTAATATGCACCACCTAAATCTCATTATACTAAAGCTTTGGCCCCACAATACTGCTAATGAACTATTTAAACAATAATCACTGGCGCGATACAGCAGAGTAATTGTCAGTTTAGAATGTCCTTTAAATGCTGCCAATGGAGGGCCACACAAAAGGACTTTGGCTTGCATGGTGAAACAGAATATACATGAGACACACATCCATCCATACTTGTCCTTAATCTCAGAGAGCTGTCAGGGTGGCGCTCAACCCTCCATGCCACTGAATGAATAATTGATTTCCTCCCGACATGGGAAATTCCCCTTTCAGACTATCACCCCAACAAGTCTCAGCCCAAATATATGCAAAAAAGTGCTTCCTCAGGGGAAATACAAACACAAAATCACACCACTATTTCTTTAATGCTTCCTTGAAGTGTTTGCCAGATGAGTAGGTATCTAATTACTTCTCAAGGGGAGAGATTATTTTAGATTGTTTTAAGTGTAAACACAATAGTCGCTCAATTTTGTTTGTGCTTTACACATATTATGAACTCCACAGTGTTCACTTGGGATACATACTGCCACATTGGAAGTGTGTCTTGTGGCAATTCAATATGATTATCACTTCCACGGGTGCCACAGTAAGGTGTTACTTACTTTAAGATGTCTAGTGACAAGCCAGCACAACCACCAAAGAAAGTGTTTTTACAGTTTGAGGGTTTCGGGTTTAACATTAAATCCTCAAGCTAGACTCACTCTAGTTCAGCGGTTCCCAACTTTGGGTCCAGGCCCCCCTTAAGCCCCAGACATAACAACCCGACATCAGAGGACTAGTGGCGACGAAGGCCGCCTGTTGCGTCGCCTCACGTCGCCTTTGTTTTTGGCCGACAAGTTGCACTCGAACACACCGCGAAGAATACAGTCGACGGCCAGTTAGCACGCACGTACTGCGTGAGAGGAAATAACTCTCCACACCAGCGGGAGGTGGTAGTCTGTATTCGTCATTCAAAAATGGAAACTGGAAGACCAAGGACTGCGAATACATATGCCGTTGTTATGATACGTCACATGAAACAAAGCGGCGTTTGCCGACTATCTTCACACCACTCTCCCTCACCACTTAGCTTCATCCCAGATGGCCATGTCCTTGTGAAAATATCCGTGTATTGGAATGTTGGTGTGTCGGTGCCTTTAGGGGGGTGTGCTAGGATTTGTCTGCTCTGAGGTTGTTAAAATTAGATTTGCTTATGTATAACTAAAATCATAATAATACACTACCTGGATAATTTATACAAAAGTCTGTATATACAACAATTAAAAAAGATATACAGTATATTTGTTGCCATTAGTAGCAAAATCTAACGAAATATTCAGCTTCAATCCATATTTGTTGGTGTTTAGCAATTTAAAAACAACATTTTCACTACAGTCAAAAAGCTATTTGCTCTCCTGTTTGACACACACAAAGTGAGGCTCGCACCTGCATTAACAGGGCGGTCTAGCAACAATCTACACCATAAATTACATTTATTTAACCACACTAACAAAAAAAAAATCTATTTGGGCTCTAATGTTATTATGGTAAAATTAATTAAGTCGCCAAAAAAAGATATGTATCTGCATTTGCTTGGCGAATCTGTCAAGACGTCATTACTTTATTTAAGTTGATGAAACGGACAAGTTATAAATAAAAAAGAAAAGATAAAAAGACTAACTCATTTAAAGTGGCAGTAGGCAGAATATTTTTGGCATCATTGGGCAAAAAATCCATAATAACCTTTCAGCATATTGTAATTCAAGTGTTCTGAGAGAAAACTAGACTTCTGCACCTCCTCATGGCTCTGTTTTCAGGCTTTAAAAAATCTAGCCTGTGACTGGAGACTTTGGCCAATCACAGGTCATTTCAGAGAGAGAGCGTTCCTATTGGCTGTGGCTTCACCAGATTTCACAATGGCAGCAGCAGCATCACAAACTTTCTAATTTTACAGCTAAACCGTGCACTACAGGATGATTCTGAAAACATTTGAGGCGAGAAATAGGCATTAACGTAACATAATATTGATTCATATTTGATCAGCGCTGCCTAGTTTGACCTTTTGGTCGGAGTTCGCAAGTGATTGACAGCTGGCTCTCATAGACAGCAAATGGACAGCAGACCTCAGATCAGCTCTTACTGCTTGTTTTCCTCCGGTCTGTGAAATCTTGCAGATGCCGTTAGGAGCACCAGAGGACACCGGAGACACAGAGGCACATGATTTTTTTCAGGTTACCTGTTTCATGTACTACTGTCAGGATATAGTGACTGTTTTATAAAAATAACTTTTTTTAAATCATATTTGCTCCAATCTCGCCTGCTTCAGCTTTAATACACTGAATCACTTTATTGAAATTGAGGATTTTGTTTGAGGATTTGTAATTTCTTTTAGGGTGATGATGTCGGGGGGGGGGAGGAAGCTTTTATTAGATACAAGTAAAAGGAAAATAGTTGGGAACCACTGCTCTAGTTGTTCATCATCCCGGTTAATTCAACAGGCTCAATACACTATAGTGCTGATGACATGACATTATGACACTTAAGTGAACCAAAAAAAGAAGAAAACTAATCAAACCCATATTGAGGTGGTCGTCTGTTTGGCAATCTCACTGCTATTCATAAGCATTCAAAAAAGCAACATCCTTGTTCAAACAGATCTTAGTACACTTACCAAAGTAGGAACTGCTAAGGCTGCTGTGTATCAATGTTTTGAGTTTACAGTTCAACAGAACTACATCACACCCAACTTACAAATACAATGGGTGATAAGGTACAGCCTTGATGAAATCCAACACCCACTGTGAACAGATCTGAGGAACCAGTTCTTGCTTGAGATACATAACATACAGTATACACTGTACACAAGTACTAGATATACTAACAGCCCTCTCACTCCTGCAGCACCCAGATGCACACAATTATTAAAGATGCAATGTGTAAGATATATCTAGCAGGCTAAATATCTGGACCTATCGGGGAGCTACAGCAAATGAGAGCGAGACACGGGTTGAAGGGAAACCTGGGGGAGGGGTCGCCAAACAAAAAACTGAGGAATTCAACAGCTAAATCTAGCAATTAATTTTGCAAACGGATGGAATGTTTTGTTTAATAGCTGTATTGAAGAGCTTTCTTTGACAAAAAAAAATAGTTCAATGTTGTGTTACATAAAATTCATTGATATTGATTAAATTTGAAATATTTTCTTATTGAAATTTTGTTCATTACCACATGATTAGACACTCTTTCTGATGACAAAATGTGCTTAAATTGTAAAACACATAATTCCGAAATTTTTTTAACAGAAAACACTATTTGTGGGCCAGCCCCAAGGGCTTGTCAATCCAAGCCCCCAGAAATAGCAACAGGCTTTGAAGCTTATTTGACAAGGATGCGAAACATTCCTTTCTACCAAGGAAGTCAATCTTTTTGGCTTCATGCGTCACAATGATCACCTTTGCTAGTAATGAAAGGGACCCTGGCACCAAAAAAAACATTTTCATTTTGTCCTTCCTGCCACCAGAAGATTAATTCACCGTGAGGAGAGCAGGCGGCAGCTCCAGGAGAGATGGACCTTCAATTAGCAGTTAGCTCGGATTCAGTCAGCGCAAACCCCAGCGCCAAGGCTCTTGTGGCCAGGTATTACACATTGCACCTTTAAACTCCAAGTCCAAAAAAAGCACTTGTAAACTCTCATGACCTCATCAGTATCCTTGCACAAATGAAGAGCTTGTCCACTGTTCCCAGACCAACCTGGAATCAGACCACCACCTCTGACTGTCTGCCCACAACCTCCATTTACAACAAAGCCACACCAACACTGCAACAGCCCATTGTTATTTTTCAAAAAGTAACACTTTGGGGGTGTAAACTTGTGTGGTCGGTTCATCTCCTAAGAGCGCCGTTTCTCTTGTCTGAGGGATGGCAGAGCAGATTAATGGTCCATTCCAGCACTTCCTGGCGACCTTCCTTCCTTTGGCTCAACGCCCCTCTCTGCAGCTCGTTACATGTTGCCTCTGCACACTGGAGGGAGAGGTTTGCATTTTTCTTCTCCGATGGTCAGATTGAATTTAGTATGATTATGGGTAGAAGAGATTAGTCTTTAGTTGGCTTGCTGCATCTATTGTGGAACCAGCACTGATAACAATACATAGAAAAGGACTGCATTTCAATGCATTGGTTACATGTAATCTATACATTTTAGACTGGATTATATTCTATCTACAGCTTCAGTTTGCTACTCTTAAAATAACAACACCATGATGGAGGCACTGCAATGATTCTGAAATGCAGTCACCACACCACACTTCTATTTAGATCGACAGGTGTGCATGATGCTACTTCTTCAGTACAATACCATCTATCTGGAGAAGCAAAGAACATGTTTAATATCATAAAACAAAATCGTTTAAAATCCATCATAAACAAAGTTCAACTGAGCGCAATTTGAAACTGCTGTTCTTGCATAAATTACAGTAATTTGAAAGGATTGTATTGGTGTGTAAAATCCTCAAATGGCCGTTGTAAAATGCCAGATTTGGTGTTTTTTTTTTCCTTTACTTGCCACTTTTGTTGATTCACTTCCCCGGTGTGAGATTCAAGTGCGAAATATCGGCGCCTACTTAAAAACATCCCACATGCCTGACTGTAATTACCACTAGGATGCTAACATCAATAATATCTACCATAAATCTGACATGACACGAATGCTGCATAATTCCGTCTCCTATTCATCATCAATCTCCCTCCGTCCCTCTGATTCCTCCTTTAAAATGGCCCTCTCTCTCTTCCTCTTCCTCTCTCTATCTCTATCTCTTGGCAGTCTGCCATGGCTGGGCTTTATCCACGGGCGTCTTGTGACAGAAGCCGGCACTACAGGAATATTTTTCATGAAGATGCCACAATCCCTGCACCCTCTGGGAGCAACGCCAGGGGCTGTTTTCCATAATCAGGTCAATCACAAACCGCCACCACAGAGCCCTCCATCCCTTACCTCCACTGCACGCGCACACACAAACACACAAACACACACACACACACACACACACACACACACACACACACACACACACACACACACACACACACACACACACACACACACACACACACCAGGTAAAGTGGAGTGTTGAGGTCTGCTCTGTGTGTAAGAGTAATCACTACGAGCGTGGCTGCAACAGCAGTGACGAAGGAAACGCAGGTGTCCTCACCTAACCTGACAGAGCAGGTGCACTATGAGGCAGCAAACTCAAATTCTACTGTTTTTTTGTTTTTTTTTTAAAAAAAGATGGTAGTCAACAGTAAATGTGTGCATAGTGCTAAAAACGGGCACAGACACCAGAGAAGTGTTCCCATAAAAAATAAACTGGCGGGTGAGATACATTGTTATACTTGCAAACTAGCAATAAAAATGTTTCTGCAGTCAAATGTTTGGACAGATAAAGTTGTATATCTATCCACAGGAGCACAACTTTAAATGAATGCCAACTGCGTTTGGAGGATACAGTATACTTGTTTTACTCTGATGTGCAGTAAAAGCTGGAGCTCAGTAAAATGCGGATGAAGGACGGCACTCCTAAGCTTGTAATTGACAAACTGTTTGATAGAAGTCCAAACATTCCAGTAGTGTGTGCCATACCACACGTAGGTAGCAAACTAAATTAAAAAAAATTATGAATTTCAAAAAAAGTCAGCAGCAACATTGAACGGATGGAATTTCTGTCAAGGTAATTGAATCTTCTCTTAATAGCTTCAGTATTCAAGAAATAAAAAGTCAGTTAATCCTGTAAAACAACCGGAGGCCGCATATTTTAGGCACGTACAGTGAAAGCCAGTGCATAACCACATTTGAATTTATTTTTTTATTTTAAAAGCGGGTTGATGGCAATGTTATGATAAACGTACAAAAGAATGATTCCAGAGACAGGTTAACTATGTGACTCCAAACTCTCTGCAAAAAAAAGTGTTTCAAAAAATTTTACGCTCAGCACAAAAAGGCAAGGATAAGGGAAAACATAAAAAGGATCTATTAATTAGGGATTTAAAGTGCTCAGTTTTAAGCAACTTTACTGCACTGGCCAAATTTCTGGCCTACCAGGAATACTATTTCAGACAGCTGTTTGGCAATTGCCACAGTATAGAACTCAACATACTGGAGATTGTGCTGTGATCGGTGCTCAGTGCTCGAGCCGTTGGCAGTATTGTGAGGCACAACAACACTAACATTCTTGGACAAGAAAAATAGACCGGAAAACCTAAAGTTGAAGATGACAAAAAACTATTTCAAACAGCTCAGACAAAGCAGAGATGCAGGAAATTAAATTGAAATTGACAAGATACTGTGAAGTCACAGCAGGATGTCTTGTGGAAAATACACTAAGTAAACACATGAAAATAGATAATTAACATGATCACTTTATCCTTTAGAGTGCCCATGTTAGGATGGAACTGACTTTTTAGCTTAAAGGTGCAGTATGTGGGATCTGGCGACATCTAGTGGTGAGGTTGCAGATTGCAACCAACTGAAACTTCTCCTGTGTGCCAAGCATGATGTAGGAGAACTACGGTGGCCAACGCGAAAATGTGAAAACGCGAATGTCCCTATCTAGAGCCAGTGTTTGGTTTGTCCTTTCTGGGCTACTGTAGAAGCGGCCGGCTCCGTGAAGAGGACCCCGCTCCGTATGTAGATATAAACAGCTCATTCTAAGGTAACAAAAACACAACAATTCTTATTTTCAGGTGATTATATACTAAAGAAAACATAGTTATTAAAACAATATTTCATTTCTGCCAATAGATCCCCCTAAATGTTACACACTGGTCCTTTAACACTACATGTATTTGTGTTTTCAGGTATGTGGAAGAGTAAAATATGGTGATGGTGCGCCACAATACAACTCAAACTACCACAGCCGTCCTGGACAACTACCTCTCAGCTTAGGGGTGCTTTGAAATCTGATTTAAAAGAAGACAGAAAAGGAGATGAGAAAGACAGAAAAGCAGATCTCCAGCTTTACAACGGCCTGTAGTCAGAAAAAAAAAAAAGAAAAAGACCAGATCTGGGTTGCCAGAAATGAAGCAAATCGCAGGTTGATGTAGTAAAGAGGAGAGGTGGCATAAAAATAAAAAACTGAGTCAGAGGAAATGAAAGGAGGGAGAACGGACATCAGCAGGGCCAACCAGACCTTGGTCCTGCTCTCTATCGAGGAGGAAGAGCTGAAACTGACAGAAATCATTAAAAAAAAGCAAAAGGTGATGCTGTGGAGGAGAGCTTCAGTAAAGAAATGACTCTGAAGGAGAGCTGGAAGGTTATAACGCAGAAAATCTGGAGGAGGAACGGCCAATGAAGAGAGAGGCCCCCCTTCAGATGTACCGATCCTGTCACAATATGGTTAAAAGATATGCTGGAAGCGAGATGCTGGAAGTCTGGAGGCAAGGCATTTACAAAAGCCAAGGACAAAAGGCCTTGTCTATATTTGTCAGGACAAGAGGAAGCACTGAAAACCCCTGATGGAGTCCATAAAGTCTCCTCTGACCCGGCAAAGAGGGGGATATCAAAGCTGACCTTGGCAGGCAGCTTCCAGTTTCCCAGAGGACCTCCATGACATCTCTCCACCAGACATGAGTCATGTGCTTTGTGGCCACAAAAAAACCTTCTTCCTCATTAGGAGGACAGAACTGGCAGGTGAGTGCACGCACATACAACAGCAAGAACCCTGAGAAAGATGCACGGGGTGCAGTCATGACAGAAACAGGAGTGAAACTTCCAATTTCTTCTTGTGGCTCATAACAATTTTGACAAAATGTTAACACAAATACAAGGAGGACAGATTTGATTTCTTAGCCAAAGAAAATTCTCAATTCAGCTGAACTTTGGGAAGCATTTTAGTTTTAATAAATACAGAAGTTGTGTGTGACAAAATCCCGTGGTTTATACACCCACACAGCTTTTAAAATAGTTTGCTGTCTGAATCTGATACAGAAAGGGCTGCTAAGTGTGAGGACAGAGAGAAAGTAGACACATTTCCATTCAAACTCTTCCTTGGATTGCCACCAAAAATACTTCCTTTTGACTGTTTTATATTCTTTACTTGAGTCGAATGTCCGGACAATTTACAAAATGATAATTATCAAATCAGTGTCTCGTGTTAAAAAGGGATCAACTTGGTGTAGCTGATTGAGCAGTGTCTCATGGGAAAGAGGTTTTAGTCTTGAACTGTTTGATTAATCTAAATGCTGTTTTTAAGGGTAAATATCAGATAGGTGTTTTGGAGACGGCCTCATAATCAGGGTGTATATAAACGAGGGCTGTCCTCGACCAAAGAAATTCTAAGTCGACTAACGCTCATACGATTTTGTCGACTAATCGATCAGTTGATTTAATCGACAGATCTGTAACACTGAGTTTCTCCACAGAGAATCACACAAAAGCACCACTTTAAATCTCGCGTTTAGCAGAGATGTGCTCATAAGTTTCTTAGAAATTAGTCATTCAGCATGAAAAAAAGGCAAAAAAATGACTAATTGATTAAAGAAATCTTAGTCGAATAAGATCAAACCGACTGCTTAGTCGACTAACTGACTAAGAGGGGGCAGCCCTAGTAAATACTGAAAACAGAAAGGCCCCTTTGGATGAAAAAAAGCTACTTGCAAGTGATGTAATGCAATATATGGAATATTCTATAAATTAAATTACCTGCAGTAAAACACAATATACTGAGACTGAAAGATTAGATGGTTCTCTCTGACCAAGCTGAAGACCATAATATACAGGCGAGCATATCTGAACTGTAATCGTACTGGCTTATTTATTTGAAAAGAGACATCTCCATTGATGTCTGTGCTTGTAATATTCGCCAACCAAAGGCCACCAGTTTCTCTGTCCTTTTTTTTGCTTAGTTCCGAGCAGCACTCCTACGTATCTTTCTTATTAAAAACAACCCAAAATCTAAGAGCAAACATAAAAGAAGCTGCTTTTGCTTTCATGATTCCTTTCTTGTGTCCCAAAATTGAATATCATATGCACAGAGATCCGTATCACTGCTGACTCCCACTGCTACAGACGGCAATCGGCTTCCAACACACTGGTGTTTCTGCCTGAAACTGTGAGAATACAAGCACATTAATTAAACATATCGGTACAGTACATGTACAGCACAAACTAACGGAATGTGCTGTAGGAAAAATACAAGCTTCTATGGTTCAACGCTTGTGAGCATCTACGTTCAACTGTTTTTTACTTTTCCACTAATCAGACCCGGTGAGGGGGATGTCAGCTGTTACAATAGCTGTGGTAATTGTGGGTTGATTCACAAATGAACCACCTCAATCTGCCTTTTTGAGAAACTGCCAACAACCGGTACAGACATTACAGGATAATTTCATCATTTCAAACCCGTGGAAAATCCACAAGAAAACAAAACCACCTTTTTATTTTCTGCAATGCAACTTCACTATTCCTGCTGCCATGACTAGCTCTAACTGTAGGATAATGTCAAATAAGTTAAAGGAAGAGAAGAGGAGACAGTCTGTCAGTGGAAGAGCACAGAGGCAAACATATAGCTGGCTTATCACTGGGGAAAAATGGAGAGGGCGCGTTGGCTCTATTGACCGATCATCAGGTACATGTCCGTGTTTGCAGTAATTAACGTCAAATCTATCTCCACCTTGGTATAGCGAGCACATTGCTGTAAAGCACGATCAATGAGGTAACAAATCACAGCAACACAAGAGGCTTAAAGATCACCGCATTATTGGTAGCATCCACCACTAGTGATCATTCCCGATTATGAACCTCGAACGCTTGACAGTTTCTTCTGTTGACCTGATGCAACCGGCCCTGTCACGCTCACTGGGATATGAGGCACAATGGGGCCGCGTCATCTCCCCTCCATATCCCATGAATAATCCATGACCTCGGAGGCACCGCGAGCAGCTCCGGGTACTCTGAGAGGCTCTCACTAAAACAAACTGTCAAAACAAGACACAAGTGTTTACATGCACTAGACAGAAGGTGGGAAAAGTTACACGACAGCAACACCCTTGGTTGTTTAAATTGTTTAAAATCAATAGTGTATTTTCTGGGAAGTTTAACTTGATTTTTTTTTTTTTTTCCCAACTGTATTTGTCTTCTTACTTAAGACAAATGAGTCAGTGCGTTGTCCAAGGACATTTAGGAAGGACGAACATGTAAGCTGATGCAAGTGTTTCATGCTTCATTTCATGGCACAAAATTATGTTCGGGAGCACAAAATACATCACTTGTAGAAAAATAGACCTCGGGGTGCATTCACATTGGGTCACTCTTGTGCTATGAAATATATTTCCCGCCATGAAATTAAGAATGGAATAACACAATTATCATATTATTACCATAATTATTTCTTAATTACACTTCTCACACACGTTCTAGCGTTGTGTTTAAAAAAATGGGCTTCAGAGTCAACAGGAGGGTATTTTGTACAGAGCATGACATACAGTGAGGGGTATTACTGTTATATGCTACAACAGGTCTTGAAAAGTGACTCATCAGTGTTAAACCTGCAGTAGGCAGAATATTTTTGGCATCATGGGGCATAAATTCCATAATAACCTTTCAGCATATTGTAATTCAAGTGTTCTGAGAGAAAACTAGACTTCTGCTCCTCCTCATGGCTCTGTTTTCAGGCTTTAAAAAATCTAGCCTGTGACGGGAGACTTTGGCCAATCACAGGTCATTTCAGAAAGAGAGCGTTCCTATTGGCTGTTCATTCAACGGAGGCAGCTGTCAATCACTCGCAAACTCCGATCAAACGGTCAAACTAGGCAGCGCTGATCAAATATGAATCAATATTCTGCTACTGTGATGTCTATTTCTCGCCTAAAATGTTTTCAGAAACATCTTGTAGTGTACTGTTCAGCTGTAAGATGAGGAAGTTTGCTCCGTATGGTGGGCGGTGCTGAACTGATCTGAACATGGCTGCCGGGTCATAAAACTTTCTCATTTTACAGCTAAACAGTACACTACAAGATGTTTCTGAAAACATTTGAGGCGAGAAATAGGCATTACAGTAACAGAATATTGATTCATATTTGATCAGTTTGACCGTTTGATCGGAGTTCGCGAGTGATTGACAGCTGCTCAGGCTCCAGCTCGACTCTGATTGGTTGTCTTCCTCCGGAAACAGGACACCGGAGGACATCAAGGAACATGATATTTTTCAGATTACCTGCCTCATGCACTACTGTCAGGATATAGTGACCGTTTTATAAAAATAACTTTTTTTAATCATATTTGCTCCATTTCTACCCACTGCAGCTTTGAGGCCTTTACACACCGGGGGCGTTTTTTTCACAATTCAATGTATTTTTTTGAACTGTTGTTTTTGTAATGATAACTTTCACACAGAATGTGAATATTACTATCATACTATTTATTATATACTATATATTATTACGCGGCAAAAAAGCTACACACCTTTCTTTGGGAACAACATTGATTTTTGTAGCTTTCGCACCATGAATAAAGGCATCAACCAATCACGTTGTCCGGTTGAGGTGCGCTATATTTATGAAACAACAACACGGAGGCCTCGTGGTCCGAACCAGGGCGGCAAACTTTATTACTCCTTTCAACCTTGACAAAGGCGCAGACCAGATCCACTCTTGCCGTTCTTACCTTTCACAATAAAAGCCATAGACATATTCGCATATAATATTCGCAGACGAGTATTTTCGCATTTACGTGACGTTTATATGTCACGCCCCCGGTGTGTAAAGGCCTTTATACACAATGAAACCCAGCATCCAAGGTTCAGTTTATGGACATTCATGCCGTGAAATTTTCAAGGCATGAAATGCATCTATTGAATATAGATGAATTTAGATACTACGCTGCAACCAGCAATAACTTTTATTTACGATTAATCAACTAATCATTTTCTTGATTAATCGTTTTGTCCATAAAATATGCCAGCTATATGCTTTGCTGTAGAGAAACTGCATCTGCAATAGTTGTCACGGACTCTAGAGGATTAAACTAAAAAGTTATGCGCCTTCCTGAATATAGTCTCTCTGACAGGAAGACTATAATAGCACAGTCATCTGCTTCACCTGGTTTAGAACATTCCTCTGGCAATGACTGTCCCATCTTCCCTCCACATTCTGCAGCACAGCACTGCAGCGCTGGGGAGGTTCACATACCAACTCCCTATAGCACACTTAATGAGCAACCTGCAGAGTGTGTGTGTGTGTGTGTGTGTGTGTGTGTGTACAAAACTTCAACTTTTTACAACTCGCCTCCTCCTCCAACCCTTCAGCATATTTCCTGGCTGTTTGCCCACACCCACATTGTCATCCTGTGTGCTGAGACACTCATCGTGTTCGGGTGTAACCATGACGAAGACGGCCTGATTTAGAGCTGATTCAGTGTGTAGTGTAGGGTGTATATATTGATTAAAACAAAACAAAAAAAACATAATTTAGTCATTGAAAAATCTCTAACTAGAGAATTACTTAAAAGGAGTAGTTCGACATTTTAAGAAATACGCTTATTCGCTTTTTATAATGAGATGAGAAGAACGATTCTACTGTCATGTCCGTATGGTAAATATGTAGCTGAAGTCAGTAGCAGGTTAGCTTAGCTTAGCATAAAGACTGTAAACAGAGGCAAGCAGCTGGCCTGGCTCTGTCCAAAGGTACCAGCACCTGTAAAGCTTGCTAATCAACACATTACATCTCGTTTAACCTGTACAAAAACTAAAGTGTAAAAAGAGGGGTTGTGTGCTCGACACTTTCTTGGCTCGGGAACTGTAATTTCCTGAAATCTCTAATGGTTGCCTGGCAACTGCTGCTGCTTCTGGCAACGTTACCCTCTGTTAAAGTTTTTATAGTTCAGTTTTTGTATAGATTAAACTATCAAGATATAACGTGTTAATTAGTGAGCTTTAGAGGTGTTGGCATGCAAATTTTGTTACCTTAGGACTGAGCCAGTCTAGCTGGCTGTTTACAGTTTTTATGCTAAGCTAAGCTAACCGCCTGCTGGCTGTAGCTTCATATTGAGCGTACACACATGAGAGTGGTATCAATCTTCTCATCGAACTCGGCAAGAAAGCGAATAAGCGCATCTTCCATAATGTCAATTTGATTCAAGTACGCAGGGAAAAAAAAAACAACTTAAAATAACATAATAATAAATCATAAAATTATTGGATTAACAATTAACAAGTGGTCTTCTTTGCCTTCATGTATGTCTAGTCATCTGCTACTCGTTATTAAAAAGAAATACAGTAATAAAAAGAAAACAATCATGTACACTTATGGCTGGTTCAGACTACACGATATCAGACCGATTATAGCCCGACACGGCCGTCGTAGGGTGTCGGCTCTGATCAGGAGCGACAATAAGTGTCGTGCATTTTATCTTGTGTAGTGTGTCATAGTAGACGACAAAAAAGTCCCGACAGAAAGTTTGATTTTTTTCATTTTTTTTTACGACGTGTTCCGTCACGGCTGTGACTTGCCGCACAGGCGTGCACAACTGTAAAAAATGGGGAAGCAAAAGAGGGGCGATTTTGGTGCTGTGATGTGGAAATGTGAAATGGAGGTAACATTTGTGGAGCTATGGCAACAACACCCCATCCTTTTTATATTTCCTCGAGGGGACTACCACGAGGGAGTGAAAAAAGAATAAAACTGGCGTGAAATAGCAGAGGCACTTCAGCAACCAGGTGAGTAGGCCATTAGCATCAAGCTTCCTTCCTGATGACATCACGCATGTCGTGAAAGACGACCAGCGGTGATTAGTCGGGGACGGAAGTGTAGTCTGTCAACAAGAATTTATGACTCTCAATCGCCTAATCTGACACAGGTACCATCGTAACTGACAAAAACATTGTGCAGTCTGAACCAGGCATTATTAGAATAAGGAATTAAAGAAAAAACAGCATTAAAACATCTTAAGCAGTAAATTCTAAGTGACAACTACTCCACAATAAGGTAATGACCCTATCTAGACTCAAAGTGGACAAGGAGTGTCTCTTCTAATTTGTCTAAGGGTTTGAGGACATTATGACTGACTGATCTTCCCACAACACATGTAAACTTGCTCTTAATTACTGCTGGACGTTAAGATGAAAAGATCCATTTATGTGCAAATAGACCGAGTAGATCATGTCCCGCTAATTGACACTGGAGACTACATGGAGGATCATCATTACACTAATGGACAACAGTCATTACAGTGTCCGAGATATAATCTGTCTTCAATTAATGGCTGATACCATGGCGCGCTGAAAACCTCTTAAGTGACCCTGTGTCGGCTTCTCGCTGTGAGCTTCGCTGTGCTAATGAATGAGATATGTTGCTGTGACGTAAAACTGGAGGTATTTTGGTATTTTCCTAAGTGGGTGTCAGAATACAGCAAATCAAAAAAGGATGCAAATCAAATAGATCATCAACCGAAGCACACCGCATAATATGTTCAGTGCAGCATCAAATAAAACCAATTGATTTTCTGGTTAGACTATAAGTGTAATAGGAAATAGAGAATAAGCAGGATCTATATGCCACTGATAAGTTAGCCCCCAGGGACATGTGACAGGAAGAGAGGAGAGGAGAGAAAAGGTTATAAAAGCTCCCTGTAGAATAAAGGAGGCTGGCATGAAATGGCGCTTTGGGACTGCAGGATGTAGCCCACCACCATTTACTTTGTCTAACCTTTAAGCACATTAAAAATCCGCAGTATCCTTTAATAAAACTCACATACTCAGTTTTGCCCTTTCCTACTGTAACCTCTGTCTGGGTCTTCCTTTCAGGGCAAGTGGCTTTGTCACGAAAATGTTAATAAAGTTGGGTTTCGTTAGAGTCAGGCCTCAAGATTCCCCTGAGTGCTCCTGTGTTGTGTGGAATATAGGATGGGGCTTTCTGACAGTACAGCGCAATTAGGTTCCCTCTGTGACAGGAGAGAAGGGGAAATACAACGTGGACTAATGATCCAGAAAAAGGCCTTTAGTGAGGATGTATGTATATGTGTGTGTCCATTTGGGTACATAGTAGTAATGTAGTAGTATGTAGATCATGCATATTTCATAATGTAGCGTGCTATAGTGTCCCTCTGCACAAGGTGACTTCTACTGCTGTGGAGCTAGAACAGTGACAGGAGGGAAAATAAAATCACACAGCCAGCTCCGAAGCCTGGCATCACCACACAGCTAGCATATACTTCTTGGCATTGTTTTAGTCCGCTGAAGCTATGTAGAGTCGTAACGTTTTTATGAAAGTTACAATATGAGGAAATTGTCCAAGTGTCCTTTGATGCAACTTTCCCGTAACAGTACGTTAATGTACAGTAAAGTAAACCAGGCCTACTTTATATAGTCATAGGAACATTTTGAGGCAGAAATTCATTGCTCTTCTCAGCAAACGGTTTTATCATATTGGGAATTCTTTGGTGGTGATGTCACAACAAGCTGTGTTTAATATATGATGTGTAATATAATGTTTTTATTTGGTATATAAACTGTGAGAAGTGGTTACTGAAATTCAAGTCTCTATTTGTCCTGTTGGGTCGCTCCAGGCACCAGTAAAGTAAATGCATGAATAGACAGACGCACATCAAAATCCAAACGGCGGTTCTCTTTATGCATCCGTGGCTTGACCGCAGTAAGCCTCTGGTTTTACTGCACATCTACGGCAACGAGCTTTCGCAAGTTCACTTGGAACTCCCAAACCACAAGTAACGGAAAAGTGTCCATCAGATCCGGCGAGGACTCTACCGGACTCACTGCCCCCCTCAACTGGCTGCTTGATGAAAATGTGCCCGCTTCCCACTGGTGATGTACCCTACCGAGGAATGCACCTGATTGGTCCTTGGTTCTCCGCTTGCAGAAAACAACATGGCGACCTGCTCATAAACTTTGTTATTCCATCTAAACAATCCACCAAAACCTACTTTTGAAAAGATATGAGGCGAGAAATAGGCTACTGCTGAATCTGGTTTCATCATAGAACTACACCGCCTAGTTTGATAGCTTGGTCTAAGTTTTGTGAGTCAGGCACGCTGGACGAGTTCATTTTCATAAAGTTGAGATTTTTCAACTTTATGCAAAGACAGCTCAACCCCCTTCCAACCTCGCCGCAACACTCCCACCATGCACTGCGCAACCGTTTCTCCTGCTCTCCATAGGAAATGATTAGCTATGACATTAGCTGACGTGACGTTAGCTCTTCTTCCAGCAAAACTCTGCCAGACCAGAATAACGTCAGCTAAACTTTAACCGGACCCGGCTGTATGTGGAAAAAACAACAGCGGAGAGAAACAGACTTTACATACTTGCCATTTGGGAGTCTCCGGTGAACTCAGGGAAGACATTTCCGTATGGTAGCTGTGTGGTGATGCCAGGCGTTGGAGGTTGCTGTGGGTCCAGGTCAGTGATGTTTTGATAGAAAAAAACAACCTGTCAGCGGAAAAAAAAATGACACTGAAAAAAAGGAGGTGGGGGTGGGGGTGGGGTCAGGAGCTCAAACAGAGCGTGTCAGACAGAGGGTGAAGAAAGGTGCTGCGGCACAGCCGGTATGAGAAAAGAAAAGCATTTTTTGAACATTTAAGCAAGTAAGCTTACTTGCAAGTAAGCAAGTAAACATGTTCTTGTACAAACCCAAAACACAAGTATGCACCTGAAATTGAGCATAATGGGTCATGTTTAACTGCAACTGTTCTAGCTCCATATACCACCAGATGACTTGCATCGACAGCAGCACCTTGCAAAGAGTCAAACTGATCTCTCAGGAGGACCTCCGACTCTTCAGGAGCCAACAACTATACGTCAATCATCGGTAGCTGCAGTCCAGTCCAATAGAAATGTCAAAGTTACCTTGGCCTGTTACTCTCTAGCACCCATTCACTGGCAAGAGATAAAGGTCACCTGACAAGCTCACAGTGTGGAGAGAAAACTCTCAACAACAATCACAGACATTCTTGTTTGTAAAATTACACACAAGTAGAGTTAAAACTACACTATTAGACAATTCATCAATTACTTGATCGACAGATAATTAACCAGCAATTACTTCGATAATTGATAAACCATTTAAGTCATTATTAAAGAAAAATGTGTTGGTTTCAGCTTCTCAAATGTGTATATCAGCTGTTTGTTCTGGTCTTCTATGATAGTATACTGAATATCGCAGGGTTTGGACTGTTGGCAAGCAACTTGAAGACGTCATGCTTTGGGAACCTGTGATGGAGATTTTATAGACTAAATAATTAATCAATTAATCAAGAAAATAAACAGCAAAGGAATTAATAATAAAAATATTTATTAGTTGCAGCCCCTTGCACAATTTATGTAAATTGTATAATATATGTGCTTTTAACTACATTAATACAGCTTGTATCTTATAGTGCCTGTTTATTCAATTTACTAATCATTTTTAACGTATGCTAATGCTCACTAATGCCTTTTTCTATCATTCCCAACAATCTGTGTTTTACTGTGATGCAGCAGAGTCTCCATCTATACACGTGCAATGACGTTTATGTAAAATTCAATGTGCGTCACGATGATGTCATGTTTTGGGAACTTACAAAAAAGATTAAGTCCAAGGGACGCCAACCTTTGCTTAAATATAGATATTAACTTTTTTGCTTTTAGCTGGAGCACTCAGTGGTCCTCTGTGTGACCTTCACGTCAGAGTGCAGCGGGATTATTAACTAGAATTATCCAAAGCTCTCCTCTGGCACACAGTTTGGGATTTAAGAACAACAGGTATAATCCAAAACATCAAAAAGCCAGCAGCTCTACAGTTTTGGCCCCGCACTGCCTGCATACTGTGAAAAAAACAAAGACATCTGTGAAGTCAGTGAGAAAAGTACTGGGGGTAACTTGTTTACCACACTGAAATAACAGACTTCTATCTATATATATATAACTGGCCTCAGCACATCCGATCCTATACGTCTCAGAAGTTACTTGAGCTCAGTGAGAATAGATCCACACAGCTGATCGCTCCTCCTGCTCAAAACATGGGCACCTTGTCTTCTTATGTCAAGCCACATGTAAAAATATTATTTCTGATTCAGCATTCAAGTCGAATAAGCAAATAAATTATGTTATTACTGTAAATCTAGCATTAACCAGCTCAGATCATTCACGAACGGCCAACTCATCCATCCACACCTCTACCAAAGAGTATAGAAGCAAAGAGGTGAAACTCTGGTGCTTTTTTGACAACAGCCGCAAGATGGCGCTGCGGTGGCGCTGCCGCCATTTTGGACTGAAAACACCAATGAGTCCATAGCCATTAATGTATAAAGAAACGTCTGTAAATCAGAGGACAATTTTTTATGAGGTAAATTAATTTCCCAGTACGAACACTTAAATAGCCCTCATTTAAATCATTATGTCCTAAAAGTTGTAAAATTCACTAATATCTGAATCCAGAGTTTTTTTCCTCGGCATAATGAACGTGCATCAGACCCACAGGACTGCACTGCTCTGTAAGTTCATATGACATATCCTGTTCTGCCAGCTTCCTGCTGGCTGTAATAATGGATATATTGGCTGTAATTCATCATTTTTATTATCTTATAAGACACCCATGGGCTGCATGCCGTAAGCCTGTACCGTGGTGGATGTATTAACGTCTCTGTTCCCAAAAAATCGGCCAGTAGCTAGTAGTGCTAGTAGCATGACATAAACAGAATTTAATGTAGTTGTAGGCTAGTTACTAACACTCAGGGCAAAAGCACAGGACACATCCTCTTATACATCGATGGTCTGTGGTCTGTTGGACATCCATTTAGGAGGTCCTTGACATGAAAAAGTTTAGATTGCTCTCAAAATCTGTGTGCTGGATTTTCCATTTATGTCCACCGCTCACTTTATGGACGTGGCCGTGAAAAAAGTAAAGTATTAAATAAATAAGTAAGTAAATAGTTATAATAGTATGCATATTTATAATATTTTTATTGTTCAATACAGGCCATTTCGGTAGAGACATTAAAAGTATGACAATAGAATAGAAATCATTTTGTTTTAATTTTGTATGGCACTTTGTAGGCGAACGTTTTACCGGCGTCCGGTAGTTGCTTTCAGTCCAAAATGGCAGAGGCTTAGCTCTGCTGCCAGGCGCTGGCATTGCAATAGAACAAAGAACTGACTTTCAATTCTTAGCAATATACGTTCTTTGCGTTTACTGCCACCTGCCTCATTTCATTTTGGTATCACTCAGGGTTCTCTATCCTGTCTTGAACTAGTTCCCCGTACTACAGCAACTCAGGTTCTTCATTCCTTTCACTGCCGCAATAGAACTTAATTTAAAATCTTGCCACCTGACTACAAAGTCTTGAGAAAGAGACATGAGATCCCCTGGCCAAAAACTCCTGTCTGTTGTAAGATGTAGCAGTAAATGTTCAGGCTATCTCAGCTGCTGCCCCAAAATCAAGACATTCCCTTCCCCTTCCCCTTCCCTTTTGATCTTCTCTCTTTATTGAAGCTCTCAAGAGTCAACTTAAAACACACTTTACTGGCTTTTGACTGTTTTGACTTTTGTGTTTGCTCCATAGGTCATATATATCTATATCAATAAGTATTGGTTGTTTGCATTCATATTTGTTTTTGCAGAAAGATAGTTGATGCATCTCAATGAAAACAGTCAAATTGTTTATATAATAAAAAAAAAAAAAATGACACATGGATATCAGAGATTGCACAGTGACTCATCACACACAGATGACAGTGTGGCTGCTCCATGCTAAGATGTGTTGGGAATTTAAATGTGTATTTCGGAGCATCTGATAAGACAGCTGCTGAGGATATTGGATGTCATAAATACTAAACAATAAGGTGTTTGTAATGTTACCCTGATAAAAATGATGGAGCGAGTGACATATTGGTACTGAAAGCTTGCATCAGTCAGAACATAGAGTAGTCTTATACGGTCCTTGACATTGAGTCCTGCAGTGGTTTGCCTGTCAGACCATGAAAATGTGGTGGCACGCAATCCTGTGTGTGATATTGGCAGAGCAGTAGTTTACCATAATCCCGGGACATTTTGCTCTGGCCAGTGCGGAAGGGCCAGGTTATAATCCAAGGTCACTTTATCACCCATGTGTGGTAAAGCTCATCTTTATGTTGCATAATGTTCACTTTTGGGGTTTTAAGTGATTAAAACCGCTGGAATAGTGCTGTCAAGAGTCTTGTTTCACTGGTCACTTTGTTTGCAAGTTTTCTTAAGCACTATACCATCAACAGAGAGGGTGTGCACGGAAGCTAAATCCTTTCATTGCAAAGTCGATGAATAAAAAATAGAAACAAATCTTCCTAGAGATTTTCTGTCTGAGGCAAACCACAGAGGGGAGCCTGAACAAAGATCAAACAAAGGCAAAAAATAGACAAAGGAAACAGGCAATACAAGCATAGAAAGGTTGTTAAAGTATAATGTGGAATGTGGATACAACAGCAGTGCTTGTAGAAAAATAAAATCTACACTATCATGTAATCCTATAGGAAGAACATTGAGAGAAGGCTATACAGAGGATTATATTCTAAACTGTAGCATCTAGTAGCTATATGAGAGGCAATGACAAAATTATCCTATCCTACATTAAAGGTGCAGTGTGTAGGATTTGGCGGCATCTAGTGGTCTGGTTGCAGATTACAACCAGACCGCTCCCATTCCATGGGGTGATATTTTGGCATCATATCACCCCAGTCCTGAAAGACCTTCACTGGCTCCCCGTCTCCCACCGGATCACTTACAAAATCCTGACCCTCACCTACAAAGCCCTCCACCAACTTGCCCCCCCCCCATCTCTCTGACCTCCTTTCCCCCTACCAACCACAATGGTCCCTCAGATCCACCTCAGCTGGTCTACTCTCCACCCCCAAATCCAACCTCCGCAGCTTTGGGGACAGAGCATTCTCCAGGGCAGCTCCCAAGCTCTGGAACTCACTCCC
>CAKAOI010028599.1:0-12500 GCA_916701655.1 Sebastiscus albofasciatus
TGCAAATCTGTTGGTGTAGCTGCTCGCCTGTTTCTGTGTTGCTATTGACGAACAACTCCCTGTTGGATCGTAAAGGGACAGAATATTTGAACATGAGCATTTGTTTGTGTGTCTTTTTGTATGTGTGTGATGGCGTGTGTGGGGCACAGTATGTGACTATTCATTAACAAATCGAATATACCGGTAATGATGATAGTGATATTACTTTATTGGCAGATCAAGTCTGAAATTTTTCTTGCATCTCAGCAGCTCCATTTGCAACATCAACACAGACAAAAAGTTGAAGACAGGAAACAAGGATACGGACATTGAACATACAGACAATATATTCAAGACCCTTCAAAATACAATTGATCTGTGATTAGGCTCCATATTTCATTTTAGGATTGACTGGTGCACAAAAGAGTGCTTCAATCTCACCCTGTTGAAACGTGGAACCCTGTATTTCCTATTTGATGGCAACAATGTGTACAATGTATTCACTGCTCAGGACATGGTTGGGGCGATGTTGTTAGCCAGCCTTAGTATGTTATTATGGTAGACAGTAAGAGACTCATAGTTTCAATTCATTGTGTAAAAGTAAACATTTGCATAAAAGTGCATGAGTGCATACAAGCAACATACTTTAAATCTCTGCATTTTCATATTCAGCAAGTCTTATGATGACGATTCATCAGTGACTCTCAACGTATACACATATAACTTTCTAAATGGATTTTATGCATACGGTCATCCAGCACACACAAGGTGTCAGTGTCACTCACATTGTGATTAACCTCTCCTACATAGAGCACACTTGATAATCAGAAACAGTGAACAGAACAGACGTAGCTGCACTGTATCAGTTTCCACTGCTGCAGAACAAAGCTCTTTGTTGGGTGTTTGATGGAGCGGGTCCATTCTGCTCGAGTTAGTGAGTTAGGGAGAGGGGAACCACCTGCACTCCGACAGAACGGCCCATATGCTTCCTCCTCTACACACTCAGGCAAACCTGCTTTGTGTCCTTGGCTGAAATCATGCCAGTTTTAGGAATCCTCTTCATAACCCAGAACAAATTTCCTTCCTTCTTTATGCTTTCATAGTTGTCACCCAAATGTTTTCCCCACTGCTTGAGAAAAACAACAAGAGTAATATGAATGTAAAGAGTTTATAGCAAAGATCGCCTTGGAAGTTCTGACCTCCTGGTCCAGCTACAGGAAATTAACATTAGCAACATACTGTGTAAAGAAAATATAGGAACCATTCTGTTTAGTGTGCTTTGGATCCCGTCCAGATTCCACTGGTTTCCCTGTTACTAAGTCTGCAGGGACGCTGCTGTGTGTGGTTCTAAAAATGGTCCACTAGCTGAGTGAAATAGGAAAGGATACAGGACAGCAGTCTGGTATGTTTTGCAAGCTGATACCAAACTGTGGCACAAACAATGTCGAGCGAAATGTAAAAATCAGCGGAGCAGTTACTGTACCTGTTTACTACACAAGTGTACAATGTTCAAAAACACATTCCCGAATCCAAACAGAGCAGCGGTGGGGAATGCTGTCACGCCTGACGTGGTGAGGAATTTGCCAAGGCCACTAGTAAACCACCCACCCCTTCTCCCCCCATTGTGTGCTCTGGTCTTCCGTCATGCTAAGCAACCCGGGCTAAGTCAAGCAAACAAAGGAGCACCTGGACACAATAGGCGCCTTGTTTGCCACCGTGTGACAGCCTGACAGGTATTTCAAGGCTGACGCTGAGAACAGACCGCTGGAGAGCTGCTTTGAGGTCACCGACACAGTGATTTTTATTCCACCGTCTGTCAGTACTGGCAGCCCGTGTGAGAACTGTAAATACATTAGCATGTGCTATCAAAAACAAACACTCTTGATTCTCAATGGCGAGTTCAACAGATGCAGCTACATCTTTCAGGTATAGTAGCTGCAGAGTTAAGCTGAAAAGTATTGTTTCTTTGACCTCTGGCCTCTTGTTACAAGTCTGTTCCTTGCTGCTGACCACAGCATAATAAGCAAAACACAGAGTGCTGATGGGTGTAGTGGGAAGTGTGCCTCCACTGAACCTGTAACCACGACTAACAGTGATGTCAGAGGTTACCGAAAACACTTGCCAGATGGTTTGTTACACAGAACCATCTGAGAATCCGTCACTGGAAACTGTTTGGAAAAAGGGCAGGCACTTTCAAAAAATACTTGACAGGTGATTGGTTGAACCATCTGTCAATCAAACTCTTACCGAAGCCAGTCGGGAGAAGAGCGAAAACATCACCGTCATGATAGAAACATACTGCTGCGTAAAGAAGATAGCAAAAGAGGCAGTTACAGTGCAAAAGGGAAAGAGGTGGAGGAGAGCGAGGACCATCTCATGTGGCCTGGCCGAGCATCTTCAGGAGGCAAGCAATACAGTTTCTTAAGGCAAGAGGATGTGTGGGGCGGCTCATATGATGGTCCTAACATGAACCATCCATCTGTGAATGCAGCACACTGTCCTATTCACAATCCCTTCATTTAGTCTTTTAATTAATTCATGCCTCTTGTGGAGTCTTTTATTGTGCTTAGAACATAAGAAGAGACAGAAAGTACCAAAGCAGAAATGCTGACGATTGATCAACTCTTTTAAATGACAGTATAGTAGTATATTGTTCCTCAACAACTCCCGTTTAAACCATAGAAGAACATGGAAGATGTCATGTTAGGTCCATCATCAGCTTGTACAGCTGGGCTCTAACCCTGAAATGTCCACTTGACTTGCTTCTGTTTTATTCCAGGCGGTGTGGTTGCAGAGCTGGCGTGGGAGTCTGTAGCAGAGCACTAAGAAAAAAACTCTCCGCTCTGTTCAGACATTGTGTTGTGTTGCTTTGAATTATTCAGTTTTGCTTTAACATGGCACACGTGACCTAACCCAGTCATACTCAGCTAATCATGATGTATCATCATCATCTCTGCTTCTCTTTGCTCGTTCCTTTTTATCTTTTTTTACTCCCTTTCCGGCCGGGGCCTTCTTGATGTTCAAATTCGGAGATTCAGAGATGAAAGCTCTAAACTGTAGTGCAGCACTTCTTGGAAGTGATGTGTGTGAGAGCACGATAAGGTAATAGTTCACATTTAGTCTTAATGTAGCAGTTTACGGTGAAACTGTGATGTGAAATGTTTTGATTTGTATTATGTATTATGTGTGAAGAGTCAATAGTTATGTCTTGGTACTTGAAGAGAGAGATGGAAACTAGTTTTCAGAGTCAGAAGGATATTTATATTTTGCTTTGAACCTGTAATAACAGATTTTTTGGTTACTTGGTCACATCGGAAACAAACTTTGAGCCCAACACAACACCTTTTAAGTTGATATGGCGGACGTGTTAGCAAACAGTTGTCCATTTGCTCATCCAACAGACACGGAGCAACATTAGCTTTCATTTGGAATCTTGTTTCTGTCCATCTAGCAAATATAAATCCAATATTCACTCTCCTTTTAGCTCTGTTTTTGGTCTCCTCCAACTCTGGAGGGAAATATCTGGGTTTTTTTTATCTACTAAATGCTCTATGTTTACAAGCTCGTCATGAACTTTGTGTGCCTGTCATTTGATGCCAAGCAATTAGCGCACACTGGGGTTTTAGATTGTTTTTGCTGTGTTAGGAACCGAGCTGGCAGTCTGATTGTCCATTTCCACAGTGCAGGAAGTTTACAGATATTTAAATCAGCTACAGTTTGTGGCTGCAGGTTAGGCCATCACATGCTGAAAACAGCTGCTTGCAATGCTATGAGAGCGTTGAGATCTTAGAGGAGGACTGTTATGTCGGAGGATCATTTTGTGGTTTCCTCACTACTAACGAATTGTTATCGTTTACATTATAGCTGCTTTAAATATGTTTATTACACGGCTTTGTTGAATACTCGATTCTGATTGGTTAACCATGGCTTTCTGTGATCTGTTATTTCTTTATAACAGACTGTTGCTGCAGTATGTATTGCAGACCATTGCTATGGACACAATTCTGATGTCGGTTTTTGTGTCAAATTATTGATTTCTTAAGTAAGTAACCGTATAATAAGCGGAATAATGTACAGCTAGCGTGTCATTGTTGTGAAAGAATCCCCTATGACACAACTATGACAGAGTGCTTGCTGAAAAGTGGCATTTTGATTCTTTAAAAAGCTCTAGATTCTTGGAAGCAACCTATTTTTTGAAGATAACTGTTGAGACTATTGAATATGCAAAGAGTGTAATTCCACGCTGTTATGCTTAAATGCAACTACATACAACATAAATGTTCATCAAGTGTAAGCAGAGAATGAAAACTGTATGTGGCTTGTTGAGGATTAGGCTAAGAATTTGCATGCTTCCATGTAGATACAAGAAAAACCAGGGCAACAAGCAGAACTTCTCACTTGTCATGTAAACAAACTGTCTACCAGTCTTCATCTAAATACAGTCAATCCCCTCCCCGAGGCTCTGGAAACGCAGATAAAAAAACGATACTTAACTCTGCTCTCGGCTGCCAGTCCAAAAAAGGAGATGATCCTCTCTGGGTTCCCGCTGACGGGAGGAGCTTTGGAGGGCACTTCGGAGCGCTCCTGACACGATGACCCATATGTCACACGTCTGAAGGCTTCATCAAAGCCGACGGTTAGCGCTGGGAGATGTGTGTGTGAGAGCCGCAGGGTGACAGCGAGTTTTGTATTCAAAGCGCTGGAGAAGATGCTCATTTGTTGATGTTTCTAAAGTGTGTTGACCAGAGGGATTAAGCGGAGGTGTATTTGTTAACAGAGCAAACATACTTCCTTATTGTATTAGGATAGGAACCAAAATGAACTCTGTCTACAAGTAAATGTAAAGATGACATGTCTCTTTATATAACTGGGAATCGATAAAGATTAGGGCTGTCAACGTTATTATTGTTGTTGTTAACGCAAATTCATTTTAACCCCACTAATCTCTTTAACAAATTTGATCTTTTGGAGGTTTTAGCAGGCTCAGTTTTAAAACTAGTGAAGAAGTGAAGATACTGACATCATATGAAACTAGAAAACCTAAGGAATCCATTGGTACTTACCATGTCATACTAGCTTGTCGCAAAGGAGGCTAAATAACGCTCCAAACTTACACTAAATTTTGGTGTGGAAAAGCTGTCATGGCCATTTCCAAAGGTGTCCCTTGACCTCTGACCTCAAGATATGTGAATGTAAATGGGTTATATGGGCACCCACGAGTCTCCCCTTTACAGACATGCCCACTTTATGATAATCACATGCGGTTTGGGGCAAGTCATAGTCAAGTCAGCACACTGACACACTGACAGCTGTTGTTGCCTGTTGGGCTGCAGTTTGCCATGTTATGATTTGAGCATATTGTTTATGCTGAATGCAGTACCTGTGAGGGTTTCTGGACAATATGTGTCATTGTTTTGTGTTGTTGATTGATTTCTAATAATAAATATATACATATATTTGCATATAGCAAGCATACTGTATTTGCCCACTCCCATGTTGATAAGAGTATTAAATACTTGAAAAATCTCCCTTTAAGGTGCATTTTGAACAGACACAAAATGTACGATTCATTTGCGATTACTCGCGATTAACTAATTTAATTGACTGACTAATATTCAACTAAAAGAGCAGTGCTGCTCTGTGCTGCATCACAGTTGTGCGGTAGCCAAACATTCGCAGCATCCAGATCCAGCTGATGTTTTATTGCTTGGGATCACAGCCAGCTTTAAGAATGTGCTGACGTGAATTTAGGCAGTTAAATATGCTGAATAATGTGTATAATTCACTCAATGTCCCGCTCCTGTCCTGCCTCTGCTGCTCGCTCCTGGTGCAGATTTAAAAAGCTGAACAAAACTCTATTCAGAGAGGGTTTTAGTACAGTAGAGCTTACAGTACAGTAGAGTCCTAACTATACCAAGTACCTCATTAGTCCCAGTTATGAAACCTCCCCTGTCATTGGCTGGGATGCGACGGCTCTCCGCAGCCCAGTCGCAAAATCTGATGGCCTTTTTGTGCCGAGCCATTCATCCTTAATCTTCCAGGGCAACACAGAGCTTTGCAGCGCTGCTTTAGTTAAAAGAAGGATTTCTCTCTCTCTCTCTCTCTCTCTCTCTCTCTCTCTCTCTCTCTCTCTTACGCTTTGTGGATATTATGATGAATGAGGCTTTATCAGGGCACAGAGGTAAAGTAGATTAAAATGACATCTAAAGCAGAAAAATGACCCTCCTCATTTACAGAGCCTGCGTTAAGTGATGAGCACAGATATATAAGTCACGGGTCAGCGAACATGACTCGAGCGAAATTCGTTTGCTACACAATGGCGGGGCCCACACGGGGAGTTACGCTGTGATGCACCGATAGGCCTCGGATATGAAGCGTTCATATGGTTTTAATGACTTATGAATGATGCACTCGCTGCCTCTCAGATGTGCAAAATGGTGCATCAATAATGATCACACGCCATAGATAATGTGAGGTCATGTGTGGCCTGCAGGTTGCATATAGGATTACACACATATACATATTCAACACTGTTAGGTTTTTCACCCGTCACTTTGTGCCTCTTGATATTATAGAGGATGGCGCAACGACGGCTCGCAACAGTCTGATCTCATTCATCAAAGCGCGAGCCGGGATAGACGTGCCCTAAAAAGAACTTCTGGTTTTTGCGGCTACATTGACCCATTAGAGTTTCTAGGAATTAAAAAGAAATAGGGAGTTGGGTTAATTATTTATACAAAGTTCACTGCATGCCATTTGATATACAAAAAGTCTGAAAACATTAAAGATTGAGATGTGAAGTGTCAGAGGGAGCGCTGTGGAAACAGAAGGAAGCTTTGAGGTACGACTTGTAGGAAAAAAGGAGAGAAGTTCATTCAGGATGGATGTGTTGAAAGGTCAGGTGTCAGGCCACATCACATTATACAGTCCTCCCTGTTTCTACAGCGATGACAGCCACGGATCATTGAAAGCATCATTTCCTCTGATTCTTCTTTCTTTCTTGCTTTCTTTCTCTCTTTCAATCTCTCTTCCACCACTTTGTTTTCTTTCTCCTGTTCTACTTATTCCTCCAATTCTGAAATTATTTAGAAGTAGGGCTGTCAATCGTTTAATTAATCTGCTCAAAATGTACCTTAAAGGGAGATTTGTCAAGTATTTAACATGGGAGTGAGCAAATATGCTTGCTTTATGCAAATGTATGAATATATTTATTATTGTAAATCAATTAACAACACAACACAATGACAGATATTGTCCAGAAACCCTCACAGGTACTGCATTTAGCATAAACAATATGCTCAAATCATAACATGGTAAACTTTAATGTGTTTTTTTTCTGTTACGTTATTGCTTTGTGTACTTTAATCTAATTTATGTAAAAATTAAATATAATATCATCTGAGCCAAAAAGCCACACAGCCATGTATTTGTCTGACCTCATTAACCAAGCGTCCCACTGTGCTCTGAAAATCTTCATTTGCAATCGTAATTCAAAACAAAACATTAAATGAAAATAAATAAATAAAATAAAAATAATAAAAGTACTACTACTAATAATTATTATTTAAATATGTATTTATTGATTTATTTATTAATTCATTTATTTATTCATTTATTAACTACTCTGCGAAAAACATTCCTTCCACTGATTTTTTATGACACAGGCTTCACTCTGTCAAAAATATTATGTAACTGTCAGTCTCTTATTTTATGTATGACACTACTCTTTTTTAGCTCTTTTAATGTGAGT
The DNA here is from genome assembly GCA_916701655.1 of Sebastiscus albofasciatus. Taxonomy (NCBI): domain Eukaryota; kingdom Metazoa; phylum Chordata; class Actinopteri; order Perciformes; family Sebastidae; genus Sebastiscus; species Sebastiscus albofasciatus. The sequence continues at coordinate 7,730 of CAKAOI010028599.1, forward strand.
TTTTCCAATTACCTTTTTATGTACTTTAACCTAATTTATGTAAAAATAAAATATTAAATCACCTGAGCCATCGAGCAACACAGCCATGTATGTGTCTGAGTGATGAGATGACCTCATTTACCAAGCGTGTCCCAGTGTGCTCTGAAAATCCAAATCATAACAGGCACTTCAGCTCTAATAGTGGAAATACATCACACAAGTAGGCTCTTAACTACTAGTAAATACTGCAGATGTGAATATTGGGACAGACCCTAACGCTTAGATCACATTACACAACTTGAACTCAGCAGTGACGGATGGGTCAGCCGCTGTGTACATCATGAACGCTACTAATGGTGGAGGACCGCCAGAGTGTCGCACCAAAGTCAACTGAGTGCAGCTGTCAGATTTGAAGGCTGCATTGTTACTGTCGGCCATTAAGTTCACTCTGTCGTTACTTGTCAGTGCTGCCATCAGGCGCAGTGAATGGAAATGGTGGCTAATAATAGTTTATGATAAACAAACCATTCTCATCCAGGTCCTCCTCATTACATAACGCTGTCATAACACAGCGGCACAATGGCAGAAAGTGTGAATGTGAAAGCAGCTGCTTTAATGAGAGCTTCCTCCGTGACAAGGTCCTGACATTTTGATATAACTCCTCAAGATCAACATTGACATGTATTACATACGCTGTGGGGCTGAGTTTAGTATGTGGATCCTGTAGTGCCGTGTAGTATTACATATGTGACACTGTTACATAAACTATAATGCATGGTTGTAAAAAAAGAGTATGTACTGCATGCATGGTGGTTTGCTTTATGTGGATGAAACTCAACATGCAGCTGAGTCTGTGTGCGTGTTTTTACTGTTTTTGGGTGCACATGCAGAGATTTGCATTTATTAATGTGTGCAAGAGAGTGAAAGACAGACGCAGAGAACATGACAGTGAAATACAGAGAGGCAGCAAACGCTAGCAAGAAAACGTTGACACATGCGGACTGATGGATGGGTGGAAAGGGAATAGGAAATTTGGGGCTCGTGGCAGTGTGTCTGCCTGTGTCGATCTGATTTGGGTGACACTGTGTGACAGGAAGCTGGCAGAGCGCACACACACACACATACACATACACACACTAACACTGGAGGTCACGATGGAAGATGGAAGTGACTGGCACATATTCACATTCAAACACACACAAATAAACAACAAACCCGATCTCCAGGTCGAAAACTTCTTCTACCTTTTACTTCTTATCGGCCCTCAAACCACTAACAGTAGAATTCAGACTGGCGTAAAGCTTGTGTTAACTCTTACAGTACATAGTGAATAGAGCTCACATTAACTTGTGCATTAAACCGGACACAACAGCTGGAAATAAGTAATTAGCCTGGTGAGTTAAATCAAGTCAGGTCTTCTAATATCTTTATCAGTGATCACAGGTCAGGAGAAGAACTGACCCTCTCCCAGTTTTCAGAAATTTGTTTAGCAGGTCTACTGTTTACCACGTTCACCATCACACAGTGCGTTCCAGTACCCATACTACCCTACTATTTAGTATGCCAGAAAAAGATTTAGTATGTCCCAATACATAGTATGTTCTACTGCATCCGGTCAAATTTTGCAGTATGCAAGCCAGCATGCTTTTCTGGAGTCGTGTCTAGAAGGGATCCAGCAAATTGAGGAAAATCTTGTGAGATTGTTAAGGTTAGGATAGATCATCTGGACAGTGAGTCACGTGAGAGTTTTTGCAAGTTTTTGCAGATATCAGATCAGATTTTGCAATTTGCAGAAGACCCTTTTCTGACCCAAAATAACAGTAGATACATGAGCAAGAGGGTCAAAGTTCAAGGTGCAATGTTATGACGGCGTACAGTATGTCCTAATTGTATGCATACTGCATGCAACAGTACGTATTTTGTAATAGGCAGCTGCTGTATGTATTGCCTACTATAAGTAAAAAGAAAAAGAATGCGATTTGGAACGTAGCCCTAGTTAATGTGTTTAATTCTGAGCTAATGATGGCACTAGAGGAAGTGTCAGGAGTTCACTTATAATTTATCCTCTGGGGGACATGAATGGCTGCACCAAATTTCACAGCAATCCATCCAATAGTTGTCGACCACAAATGTCAGCCTCAAGGTGGCACTAAAAGAAACGTCGGAGGATCACTAAAGTCAGTAGGATACATCATCTGGGAACAATGAATGTCTGCTCCAAAAAAATGGTTATTGTTGAATATTTCACTGATTACAATATATGAAAATTGTGACCTGCTGGCGGCACTAGAAGAAAAGCCAGGGGATCAACAAAGTCAGTATAATTCATCCTCTGGGGAACATGAATATGTGTACACAAATATAATCCATCCAGCAGTTGTTGAGATATTTCTGTCTGGACTAACTTTGCTGTCGAGGAAAACTCTAATTCTTGCAGCTCATCAGATCATGAGATGCAGGTTTGTCCGTCATCAGCTTCCCCTCCACTAAGTTCCCTTTTATTACAGTTTCAAACCACTGAAGGAAAACTCCCACAAGGAAAGGAGCTCTTTTGTTGCTTGTACTCTTTAATAGTGTACCTCTGGTTTATGTATTTTTTATAGGATAATGTTTAGTTTAATGGCGCTCCAGATGAATAAAGATGTTCATAATTTATGACGCTTGTGTCTTCTGTTGTGTTTTAAGAACTTTTCTATATTAATGTTTATTGTTCATCAATCGCCTGCAAAGAGAATTTGCCATCGGAGGGAACTGCAATGAACCGAACTACATGCATTTCATGTATGAGCAGCTGACAAAGGATGAAGATTGTTGTACGTTTTCATCTTAAAAGTGCACTTACTATTCCCCGTCCCATCCAGGCCAATGGTTTCACCTCCCAGGAGACAAAGAGTACTTTGACTGTTATTTTTAGGTTGGGAAAAGCTCCTGTGCTGTTCCCTAGGTGAGAGGCCTGGCCCATCTGATGCCATCAAGCAGTGTATTCATCCCTGCTGTCTTCGCCCACTGTCTATCTAACTGATTGTCCATCTATGTCATTGTCTTTATCGTCTTACTTTTATTATCTCTACAGCCTATTCTCTTTTCTTTCTCTCGATCTATTTCTGACTCGCCAATCATCTCTTCCCCCATCACTTGAAAAACCAAGAGTCATTTTAATGATGATTATACTTTTTGATAAGACTGATAATATTGCCGGCAAGTGTTTCGCCTCGTAGATATGAAACTGTATCAAACAAAGTCCAAATCCTTCTGCAGCTTGTTTGATTTACAAAATATGAGTATGATGTAAGCCAGGGATACTTCTGTAGATAGATAGGAAGGCAATCCAGGCACTCCAAAATACTAAAACAAGTGGCAACGTGGAAGGAAATATATTAAAAAGCCTTTATTGTAGCGGCTAAATCATTAAAAAAACAACATGTTTCGACCACTGTAGGTTTTCGTCAGGGATTAAAACAAACAGACAAAGCGGATGCGGCCTCATCTATCAACAACCAATGGGAGGCAACCACATGATCACCATAATATTACAACATATTACAAAATATCACAAAGAAATAACAAGGTATATATGTCCATCATCAATGAAACTACTCCTACTTTTCAACAGAGGCTGCAAAATAAACATGAGAGGGAAGAAAAATATATAAATATTTCTTATTCACAGAAAGCATATAATATACTTCTGTAGATATTACTGTGTCAGGGCCAAACACACACACGTTAACACACACTTTACATGTAGGAGTGTCTGACCAGAGAAGGGAGTTTTCACCACACATGAAAACATGGTGAACCACAAGTCGAGCCTGAAATGCAGGAATCCTGTCAGGCTGGATCACAGGTGTAAACCTTGGCTGACGACTAGTTTCATTATCAAATAACTGCTTCAGTCAGAGCCATCACCTCATGTGTGAATAACGTTTTCTTTTTAAAAGTATCAGCTCAAATAATTAGAATTCCTTGATAGAAATCTCCACAGACACACATATAGCCTGTAGGAATGTTTAACAAAGACACAACAATACATCTTATATTTATTTTATTTTATTTATACAATTTAGTAGTTTGAACTTTATTGAAGTAAACACAGCATGACATCAGTGTTTAATTTAGGTAAGCCAAAAGCAGACAAGATAGCCCTTTCTGCACTGAGCAGCACGCATGCGCTAATTGTAATATTGCTGCCTTCAGGTGCTCTTTGTAGACTCCGATTTTCGATGCTCAAACTTAAAAATGTCAGTGTCCCAACTCAATACCATCCTGATGCTGTTGTTAAGTTATATTGTATTAATGTAAATGTTGCACTGTTTTAGCAGTTTCTATACAAAAAAATAGATGCAGTGTATCGTAGTGACTCTTTCTCTGTCTTTCTGTGTTCTTAATTGTGTTGCGTTTGTTTGTCTTTCTGATTATTATTTGATTTTTTTCCCTATATGTGCTTTGTGCTTGGTAGTGTGTTTTATGGATGTTTTTGTAAAGCACTTTGTAACTGTGTTTAAAAATGTGCTATATAAATGAAGTGTTACTTACTTTCTCATGTGGAATACTGGGTGACATGAAATTACACAAGGCATACTGTACACTGACAGACCTCAGTAAAGCTTTCATTTAAAATTACATCACATAGAGCGATTAAAATATGTATTTCAATGGGTTTATTAGTTATTTATTGTTGTCTGAGCCGTTGTAGCATTTAATTAAAAGATGTGTTTAAGTAGCCTATGCCTAGGCCTAATTAATTTTGCATTTACAGTGTAAATATATCTGCATTGGATCTATATATATA
>CAKAOI010028600.1:0-22044 GCA_916701655.1 Sebastiscus albofasciatus
ATATATATTTCTAATTGACCTGCTTTCCCTCATCACTTTCCTCATTTCTTTCCCCCTCCTTCTCCATCTCTCTCTCTCTTTTTCCTGCTCTTTCTTTTCGTGCGAGACAAATTTTCTCACACCCATCAGTCCAACCTCACACCTCCTGACAAACTATATTATCTCCGGACTGCCTCGCCCAGTGTAGTGCCCAACTCCACCAACCCCCTCTACACACAGACACACGGCTCCGGCCCTCAGAAAACAGGCCGACACCTGACAGCGGGGAAGCTCTCACTCCGAGTGGCCTGAAAACAAAATCACCTCTGAAACCATCAGGATGAGGATGTCACATCTTATGATAGCAGGGGTGTTATTCAGGGATGGAATTTGCTGTCACCATTTCAAAGTGATGTCCTCATGAGCCAGTCTATAACATGGTGGCATATGCCGTGAAAAAAAATGCATATAAACCCCATCTACATATCAATGAAAGAATACATTCTCATTTACATCATTAGAAAGACTGTCATGATACCATTGAGCAAATGTTCTGAAGAGTATGAAAGCTCCTGCTTTTCTTCCAGATGCAGGTTTGATTGCGGCAACGTAAGAACAGCTGCTGCCAAGCCAAGCGTAAAAAGTCAATTGAGCCTTGGGTTTATATCTAGATGGCAAGCGGCTGCGTGTTAAGATTTGAGTGTGCCTTCATCAAATCAAATAAGATCAGGAGAAGGAAAATAACAGGACGTGACCATGCCTCCTCTAAATCGCTTCTGTAATAAGGTTTTAGATTATACTTAAGAGGGTATTTGTGTTTAATCGAGTGTATTTGGGCTGTGGTCAGGAACACCTTGGTGAAATCAAGCTAAGACCGTAGACTGTATATAAGAAGTGGACGTAGCCACTTTTTTTGTGTTAGGCTGTCGCCATCTTAGTATTTGCATCCAGAAGTGACACGAGAGGGTGGAGCTAAGTACAACCGAACACTGAATAAGACATTTTTAGGCGACCGAAAAGGTTATAATTAACTTTCATGAACTGAAAACACACTGTGAAAGGCTTAAAGATGAAAATGCAGACAAATCCCAGACCGGACAACGCCGTGGTAGTGACCTGTCAATCACAAGGTAGCCACGCCTTAAAGCATACCCTGCTTTATGGTCTATTTGACTCTAAATGGGACCATAATTTACTAAATGAACATCATGCTGTATTGACGAAGACTTGAAACTAGCGATTGAGACCATAAACTCATGTTTACAATGTTTACTGAGGTAATAAATCAAGAGAGAAGTAGACTCATTTTCTCATAGACTTATACACAATCAGACTTCTTTTTGCAACCAGAGGAGTCGCCCCCTGCTGGCTGTTAGAAAGAATGCAAGTTCAAGGCACTTCCTCATTGGCTTCACTTTTCAGACCTGGAGGTAGCCCACTGGTTAAGACAAACATCACAATGGGTTTAGTCTCTTTCTTTTTTAGACAAAAAGCATCTAAATAGCAGGGCAGTTAATATATTATGTGGATGTGTTCTCGTCCTGAAAGTAGATGGAGATCAAGATGAACTTGAGATTTATTGAAGGTCATAGAAATCTTGTTTTAAAGACCTCCTCCCATACGGTTGAGTCTGGCATGGTTGGCCACACTACTCTGGCTTTGTTTACAACCAAATGGATGCCAAAGAAGAGCTGAAGAGCTGAAGCTAATGTGGCTATTTGTTAATGAAGCTAATTCCACAGGAAGGGCTGTGGCCAGATTTCATAGCAGATGGACAAGGAGAGGAGATGGGAGGACGTAAATTGGGATCGGGTAAAGAGAGATTAAGTTGCAATCAAATTCCAAAATAATGATCAAACTGCATGTCTCCATCCCCATTCGTCCTCCCTCCATTCTCTCCTGTGCTTGAGGGATAACTAATGTCCCTGTTCCTGCTGTTTGAATTGATTGTGTATTCCAGTTGTGTGTCTGGTTAGTTAACATGCAGAGCACATTGAACCAGGTGGTTCTGGGGCACAGAGCTGTAATTTCTCTCACTGGGAGTCAGGTTGAAGACAAAAAGAACCAACAGCGAGCAAACATCAACAGAGAAGGAGGTTTCAGTATAAAAAACACAAAGCCAATATCCATCATATATAACTTTTAAATGTTTTATTTCTTCTTATACTTACCTCAGAGTTTAGGCTGCTTTGAATTCCATCAGGAATAAATAAATGAATCATGACTCTACCTCTGCTTTACAAGAGTGCTGAGACGTGTGCTGTCTGCACTTCCCCGCCACATGATTGTTTGCTTCCTGTGAGACTAATAACATTATTCAATACAGTTTATAGCAGCGCTGCTGTCACGCTGAACTTTATAATAACTGCAAAGGCTCATATGACTCTTTGTGGCATCAGAAAGTTTCATGATATTGGCAGCAATAAAAAATAATTTATAGTCCTCAAAGTGAAAATAAGGTTAAAAAGTGTCTTAAATTGAATCAAATTGCGGCAGTAATCTCCTGCCACAGTATCCAATGCATTATCAATGCTCCAGCACATATGGTTGGCACATCTTGGTAGCCAATAGCATATCTCCAACAGGGTTATCAGTCCCCCCCATGGGCGCTTCTTCCAATCCCACTAGACGTCCCGCTCCTACGCGTGATTGGCTGAGTGGGCAGTTGGCATACTTTCCCCGTCTTCCCTTTTTGCGTTACTTTGTTCCCGTTGGCTGTGTTGGAGGTGATATAGAGTTCATTTTGGGATTACAGCTCAGCTGCCGGGCCTGTGGCAGAGCTCGGGTGTTAACAAAGAGAATTATGAATCTTTTGAAATCCTGACAGAAGAGCGTCTGGCGAGGAAACGTATAAACGAATTACCCTGCAAAGCAGTACACCAAACCTGAGCGGAAGCAAAGCCGCTGCTGTTGTCTGCGAGTTGATCTTTAAGCAGCGGGGTGTGTGTATGTGTGTATGTGTGTGTGTGTGTGTGTGTGAATTCATGCGTGTTTGTGAATTTTTCTGTATCTGTTTCTGTGTGGGTGTGTATTGCTTGCAGGTTTGCACCAGACAGAGGGAGAAATGAAAGCTTTTTTCACAATGACACCCGATACACGACACGTCCAGCTGTGATTTCGCCGTCAATATCAGCAGCACATGTTCGGCTTAAGCACTTTAGGTGTGTTCTTTTTTTCCCCCCCTCTCACCTCAGTCCCCCCTCACTGTGATCGATACAAATACCTCGTCCAAGTCATGTTGTCACATCTCATTTTGGAGTTTTTACAGGATCAGTCTCAGCCAGTTGGCACACACTACTACAAATGTAGCCATGTTTTTTTTCCCCCCCTATCTTCCAGCACCAGTCAAATGTAGCCAGAGCCAAGATCTCAATTATTTGTGGTAGATCAGGAGCACTGCAGGGTGTCCGTGCTCTCTCGCTGTGTGGGAGCACAAAAGGTGCGACGGTAGCTGTCAATGTGTAGACACTATTCAACTCCATTAGTCATTTTCCAGTCGCTGTTATTGCTGATTTATTTGATTTATTTTTGAATTACAGTTTTTTTTTGTATGAATACTTTTAAAGGAGCTCTTGATAACATTCGGCCACTAGATGTTGCATTCTCCCTCCTTCTTTCTGTTGCGTTTACTTCACAGCAAGTGGTTGCCAGGCGCTTACCGTCAATCTCAGCCATTTATTAATTTGCTTTCACACTAACTGACGACCCAAAGATACCATGTGATACCAACGTCGGTAAACTATTGGCTCACAAGCCTTGTTAGAAGTGGAAACGTGTCAGACATCTTCCACAGAGATAAATAAAACATTAGTTTTGGGCCTGCCAACATTTTCAAAATGATTAATTACTAGTATTATTTTAAAAATTGTATTCGTCAACATACAAATGTTATCAATAAGACCTTTAATCTGCAATATTCACAGTATAAAAACTGTCAAAATAACTGCTTATGCGTCGTTGAGAAGCCAGTTTTCAAATCATAACTACTAAGATTAATGGAGTCGTTTATATTTGTCAACTACCGGGTGATGACACGTTATGCTAAAACGATGATACATGACGTTTTAGATTGAAACCCACTAATAGTTTTACGTGACTGTATGCACGCACGTCCCATTGTCACTCTGTCACTGATGAGGGGCCTCCGACCTTCCCTCCTGACCTTGTGCTGTCTGGTCACCACCTGGCTCCGGGGAGAATGTGGCGTGAAGGAGGACACACACACATACCTGACCAAGATTAATGGCACCTCAGATATTCATCATTATTCTCCCTAACAGCAGTCAGATATGGCCGTGGGCCAGGCCTCTGCCACTAAAAATCCACCGAGGTAAAATTATGCGATGTTCACTGCTTAGCAGCAACCTGGCAAGAGTCCCGAAGTACTTTGGAGCTCGTTCAGCCTTTGTTATAAAAGGCTAACGGTGCGGCATTACAATTCAAATGGATATTCGTCAGGGTAGATTTCTAAAAAGGTGCCATGGTCACGAACGTAAATAACCAACCTCCAGTCAGTCCACACATTTATAATGCTCCATCATCTCTGCTTGACAGTCAAGTAGCCTTTGTGTTTGCTACGAGCAAGCAGTGGGTCCTCAACCTCTTGTTATCCGTCCTAATTGTCTGGAGATGAGGGTCAATGAAGCTCGTACAAAGGGCTGCTGCAGGGAGAGGGAGAGGTGCTTGGACGGGGTGGGGGGTATTGTTGCAGCCGGATAGATAGAGAGGTAATCGTATGGGGGGGATGGAGGATGGAAGGGAGGGTCTATCTGCCTGCTGCCTCTCCTCATAGGAACATCTGCCTCTGAGACTGCAACAGATGCAGAGGCACAGAGGGAAGGATGGAGGGCGATGGTGGCGGTGGGAGTTGATGCATCCTGCCAGGTTGTTCCACCAGTCACTGTGGTTTTTAAATATTAGTTAACTCCATTGCTTTGTTGCTGATATCTTTACTCTAACATCAAACACAAATCGCAAACCTTGTTCCAATCATATTGTATCTACAAGTCTGAAGTTGGAGCTGAAACCGCATTGAAATACATAATTGACTAAATCAGTAAATGAAAAAATAAACAGTCACTCCCTAACAATCAGGTATAAAAAAGGCTGGCTAACCACAGAGCAGGTAAGAATGCAGAAAATCACAGCTAGTAATTAGAGAGCATTGGGTGTGTACACTTTTGGCACCTTTTCATGCATCGCCAACCAGATTGCTGTAAATTGTCTATAATAGGCTGAGAGTTGTTATTTGTCAAGAAGGTTTGCCATTACACACACGGAACATTTGAATAGAATTCCAATTATTCAACGCTATGTTGCTTCAGATTGGCTCCTGAATGGCTCCACTTACCGTCTGTTGTGTGGCGTTGGGGCGTTCGCAGCCTCTGGTCCAAATATTTACACTAGCAATACTCGACGAACGCGGCCTCATTCGTTCAATCACTCGGACCGGTGTCTGTCTGTGATGCGGTAGCACACCTCGTCTGATAGCCTGCTATTAAATCTGAATGAGCCAATTTTCCTCTTCCAATGAGATTCACCCAATTATCGTTGTGTGTATTGGTTTACCGCCGGACAGCTGCTACTGCTGCTGCTGCTGGGAAATGGATTGTGGTTTGGTAAAGATTGGCTCCAGTTCCTGCTAGATTTGTTTCAATCACATGAGTTTGATTAAAGAACCATAAACAGGCTATATAACGAATGCAGAGTGTGCAGTCGGCTGTTTGCATTAAATGAAAGAGGCAGACATTTTACAACTCACCAAATTGGAATTTTTATGCCTGCCCTTGTTGGAGGCATTATGTTTTCTGGTTGTCCGTCTGTCCGTCCATTCGTCCGGTCCATTCTTGTGAACGCAATATCTCAGCCTTGAGGGAATGTCTTCTAATTTGGCACAAACGTCCACTTGGACTCAAGGATGAACTGATTAGAATTTGGTGGTCAAAGGTCAAGGTCACTTTGACCTCACAAAAAATGTTTTTGGCCACAACTGAAGAATTCATATGCTAATTATGACAATTTCACACAAATGACTATTAGGATAAAATGATCAAGTGATGTAGGGCTGTCAAGGTTAATGCGATAATTACGCGTTAACGCCACTAATATCTTTAACACATTAACGCAACTTGCAATTTTTCGATTGTAGCAGGCTCAAAGCTTAAAGCCATAGTGAAGACACTGGCGTCCTATTAAACTAGAGAACCTAAGGAATCCATTGGTACCAACCATGTCATACTCTTCTACCGTCGGTCATTCTAGTTGTTTTTTTTGACAATGTGGAAGATGCCTTCATGGATTGTTTCCGGATCTCTCTCTTCTTTCTATCTCTGTAGTCCTGTATTGTCTTGGAGACATGTTAGATCTCTGGAGAAGGGCTCACAGCTTCAAACAGAAAGTAGACTTTGGTGTCAGAGCTTCTTCAGATGTTTGCCTGTTGTCTCAGGAAGTTTCAGGAAGCAACTCCCTGAGGATCTCACTATAGATACACATCACTATAGATACACATAACACATTTCGGTTGCTCGGGCTTTATGTTGACACTAAAGCCCGGTCGAGCTAACCCGTTAGCATGGAGCTACATGCTAACGGATTAGCTCTGTATCTCCATGACATCCGTTCAACAGAGATCAGGCTGTACAGCACAGGTGTAACACACGCAACCTTGTCATTTCTACTTCTGTCGCTGCTTCGTGTTTGGTCAAAGAGCAATTTTTCCAATGACCCTGAGCTCAGCTGATGTCAAGAACATATTCAGCGGATGAGTCAGCAGCTGTTTTAGAGCCTGGACGGCTACAAGGATTCATCCTGAGATTTATCAGGGTGATACAATTCCGTGACTTTCCCCTACTTTTTCCCTCCACTCGGTTTCATCATTACTCTCGTCTGTTTCACACAAAAGTCCTGTGAGGATGTGAGGTCTTATCTGCCGCTGGAGTCTGGTGTGGACAGTGATCTGCCAGCAGACCATCGGGCCTCAGTGCTTATCAGCGTGTACCGGTGGCACCGGCCTTGGCTGCTCTTTATCTCTTATCTGTAACGCAGGATGTAGAGCAACACAGACACTGGCCCAACAGCGGCTAAGCAGGATATCAGGAGGAGCACTGCCAGCTAGCAAGCTTACCGTGGAAAAGATATCAGATATTATTATTATTATTATTATTATTATTAACTGTGCTGCACTAGTTGATGCTGTGTGTTTTTGTTTGCTTGGAAGAGATTTTTGTTCAGCGTGTATGAAAGAGGATTCGAGTTATTTTCAATCTAGGACTTGAAGTTGGCAGTTTTTTGGCATCATGTCAGCTGATTGTCAGTGTCAAAAATGATAAGGTGTTCATGTTTCAGTGTTCATCTTACAATAATATGCTCAGCTTACAATACAAAGCAGTCAATATGTCAACACTACAAAAAACGACGCCCTAAAAAAAGCACTGTGTGACACATTCTCAACAAAAAATGTAATAATATGAGCTTTACAAAGGTAGTATTTGCTGCAGGGTACTTTGGATTGGATTGCACAGGTGTTCATGATATGTGTGCCCAAAAACACTGTTGAGGTTTACCTATCTCCAGGTGGCAGAGAGTGATTCTCTCTAATACACACTCAGCTGGGCAAGGACATATCCAGCAGTTAAATCCAAAAAAAATTATTAAAACTCACATTTAGTGTATATTAGAATGCTATAAAAGTTTGTAACACAGTGAAGAAAATTGCACATAGACAGCACTTTCTGTTATTGAGTTACTTTTTTGTTGTGAACACACAATAGAGAGCTGCTCCCAGTGACCTTGGGGTATATTAAGCTCTACAATAAAGTAAGTGAAATGTTCAACACACAATCCGGCAGCATGATGAGGAAATACTGAGAACTAGTTCTAGATAGCTAGAATTCTATTATTATCATTGAGGGTTAGGCAAACTATTTTCTATATAATGCAAGGCAGGTCAACAGCAACATAAACTACAGCCTCCAAAATGATAATAGAGTTGAATCAACACATCTCCAAAACATTTTTCAACAAAAACGGAACATTTTAAACTCCATGAAGGTTGGATTTATCGCAGGGACTGTTGTATTAGACGGCATTAGTCTTAGCTTGGTGTACCTAATGAACTGATATATACTGAGTATGAATCACAAGCAGTGGTGTTACCATATTTATTCCTTTTACTTACTCTTTGATCACATGCTTTGTGTGTAATGAGTTGCTTTTTTGAGCGTCCTCCCACACCCAGCAGCTTCCCTGGGTGTCCCTGTCAGCCCCCCCGTCGGCTTTGCCAACTTTGACCGCCAAATGTGTTTGTTATGACAGGGATGATTAACACGTGTCAGTGAGCGAAGGCCATGCCAAGGATTTAAACTAAAGCCAGGATGCCAGGGGGGGAGAAAGAAGCCCACTGAACTAGGTTGCATGTTCGAACGCCATCTTGCCTTCTCTTGCCTGTGGCATGTAACCCACCACCACCACCACCACCACCACCACCACCACCATATTGCTGCCTCTGTGACATTATTCTCACTTATAGCGCAGTGATCATCTATCTCCAAGGAATGCAAACAGTAAAAGGTGCTGATACAGGCACCGTGTGTTGGTGTGCTGTTTGGGTATGCTTAAACACCCGTCAATAGTGGCGTCATTAATTTATTGATGAGCGAGTGGCAACAGAGAGCCTCGGGGCCAACACGCCCTGTCAGTTGACCTTTCCGGTACTGGTGTGTGAACTTTGATACATTCAGCACATGACTCATTACAGAACCTGCTACAATTCGTGACCTTTTACAAGATAAATGGGAGGTGCCAAATGTCAGTACCAACCTGCGGCGATGTTGTGTGTAGGGCTATGGGTTTTCTATCAACTAAAAAGGGCAAAGGTCTAATTTAGCCTATTTAACAGGGCAAATGCTGATTCGCTACTGTATTGCACCTCAGGGAATACACACAATATAGCTTCCTGTACACAGTCCGTTCTGCATAGCGACAGTGACTCAAATTGAATCAGAGGTCATGTTTCATGTCAGGGCTGTGGTTTATGACGTGAGTTTGCAAAGCATCTCTTACAGTGAGCTATAAACATGGACTGTATATAAGAAGTGGGCATAGTCACCGTGACGTCACCCATTGGTTTATGGACTGGAAGTGACACAAGAGGGTGAAGCTAAGTATAACCAAACACTGAATAAGACATTTTTAGGCGACCGAAAAGGTTATAATTAACTTTCATGAACTGAAAACACACTGTGAAAGGCTTAAAGATGAAAACACTGACAACTCCCAGTCCGGATAACACTGTGGTAGCGACCTGTCAATCACAACGTAGCCACGCCCTAAAGCATCCCCTGCTTTATGGTCTATTTGACTCTAAATGGGACCATAATTTACTAAATGAACATCATGCTGTATTGAAGAAGACTTGAAACTAGCGATTGTGACCATAAACTCATGTTTACAATGTTTACTGAGGTAATAAATCAAGTGAGAAGTAGGCTCATTTTCTCATAGACTCCTATACAATCAGACTTCTTTTTGCAACCAGAGGAGTCGCCCCCTGCTGGCTACTAGAAAGAATGCAAGTTTAAGTCACTTCAGCATTGGCTTCACTTTTCAGACCCGGAGGTTGCCCACTGGTTCAAACACCATTAACCAGGCAGCTCGTCCTTTCATGTAGAGTTCATGTCTCCTTCGTAACTGAAGAAGTTTAATAGGTAACATCAATAACAGGTCAGACATATCCCTTGGATTCACCTGGCTAGTCTGTTTCTTGGAAAGAACAGAATGTCCTGACATTTTAAAGAGCCAGTGTATTTAAAACCTGGATAGAGGAGTTTGCTATTAGCCAGTTATTAATGTACTGCACAGAAATGCTATAGCTTTATTGCCTTTCAGTGTGTTTATGGGAAGCTCTATAAGCTGTCCTGCATTAACCCAGGGCTCCATCTTTAGTGCCGGGCTGCCAAAAGAAAACATGCTTTCCTTTTTGAGTCAAACCTGGCCAGCCAGCTTAGCCAAGAAAAACAGGACTCATCAGCTTGCAACTGAGAATGCTCTCCAAGTTCAACTTCTTTCATTCTTCCAAACAGCAGGGTTTGTGTTGCAAATCCGAGTGTGTGTTCTCAAAGTCGAAACATAATGATCCCAGATTTACATGATCAAATCCATCCATGATCACCCATCGCGGAGTTCCTGATACAGGATTAAATTTAGTGCAGCCCTGAGGGCACAAACGTCTCTGTAAGCCCTTCCGAGTCCCACAAAAACAATATTGCTGATCCTCCAGACCTCACACGCCCACACAATGCACCACTGAGCCACAGAGGAAGAGTGTTGGATGTAACCGCAGCACTTTTTGCTGTGGGATAGATTAGTGTACGCACAATTAAAATGGGTCAGTCCGCCAGGCAATGCCAGCAAGGTATTTTTATTGTTGGGAGTATCCCATTGGATTAGCCCCCCCTGTTATATCCTCCCTGATACATTCTTTTGCTGCAGAATGAAAGGCCAGACTGGGTAGGGAATAAAACTCTCGCTTTGATGGTGCAGCATTTTAATGGCCTATTAACTCGGCTAATCATGGAAAAATAAAGGAACTTCTGACAGGAACGCGTGGTAGCACGGAGGGTGCTGAGTAAGGATATGGGTGGTGGTGGAGATTCAGCATTAAGAATAGACTTTTTGCTGCACTGTGTGTTCATGCCCACCTGCACTTGTACACGTGGCTGCTGCCACTTGTGTGTTAATCACGGTATAGGGGAGGGAGTCATTACAGCTAATACCTATAAAAGTCCTATTCATGCCGCCTCCCTGCTCAGAGTGCCCTCATGTGATAAACCTGTGGCTTATCGTCGCCTCGAAAACATAAAGCCCTCATCGCTCTGACAAGGGCTTTTAAAAAGGAGCTGAGGGGAGCAGAGGCCTGAATCAAGTCGCTTCACAAATAATCTGTCGCCGGAGGGCTGCGGCTGTCAGCGGCACTCTGTCAGGCGGTTGACGCGAGGGAATGAGAAAGTGAAAGATGGGAAGGCGCGAGTGGAGGTCCGCGGCCGCCCGTTCCCTTAATTCCGCCATTTGAATGCAAAGCCGTCATTGATCTGATTGCCGGTGTGCAGCTACAACGCCAAAGTGAGATTCACCGCCTTCTCGGCCTGACAGGGAGTCGCGAATGAAGCGGCACACACACCGTGCACGCTTACCGTCTGACTCAGTTACTGATGTTTACCATGCTGTTTCACATTGTTTCAGTGGTCGTGTAGCCCCATCCTGAATCTTTAGTGTTAGAAATTGAGAACCTTTTGTTGAAATGTACAAATGACTTCATGTTAACACCAGTGTTTCCCATCACATCAATGTTTCTAGTGGCATCTCCACAGTGCACTCTACTGGTTTTATCCTTTGTCACACCTACATTACAGAGCTTTTGAGATCCTCCATTATTTATTAATATAAATATCAATAGTATATTCCCAGTTACCTGTTATATACGCTGAAAACTATGTATGTGGGATGAAAAATAAACACCACTGTGTTTAACCCTAGCATTACTAAGAAACGGCTGTCTGAATCTCTCTAATGGCCTTCAAGGTAGTATGTATGACATTACTTTTCTCACATTGAGTCCCACCCGCTTCACTGAAATCAGTGAGAAGAGCACAGACAAAACACAAATACAGAAATCTCCCATGTGAAATAACCAATATATGGCTGATAATACGTGTGTTCATGCAAGACCAATTGGGTGCCTTTAAAAAAAACAGTCTAGGCTGGTTAAAATCCACCTCCGTCCATCATGTAATGGAGTCATATTGTGTAGGAGGATATGACTTTTCAGCTCTGGGCCTGATGTTGTCCTTTTTCACAATGGGTAGGGGCTTCCTATACTTCACACTAAATAAAGGTTATCCATCATGACATCCTGTTCAGAAAAGCTGTCGTTCACTGTCAGCGTCTGTCAAACAGACGTGTTCCGTTTAAAGCCTTTCTGACAGCAAATGTGTCTTCTGCTCTCCTCCTAACCAGCCCTCCATGCCTCCTCACACTAAAACCAAACGCTGTGTGGGGGTGTGAGATGGGATACAGACCCTATTGGACTCCTAATCAGAGGAGGATGCTGAGTTAGCACATTGTTGATACTCGGTAACTGGAGGTGGTGTTGATGTTCCCTCCTCCCAAACCCTTCCAGTCTCTCTCAGACAGATCCAATACCCCTGGGACCGCACTCTCGCCACTGGTTCTACTGGTTCATTGAACACCTAATCTGTAGCGCCTATACTAACTGCCCTGCAGAGGAAATAATACAAGAAGAAAAATCAGAGATCAGCAATTCTACTGCAGCCTATACTGTTGCTTTTTGCTTTGAAGTCATTATTTTTACTATCTATCTTGGTATAATTTCTCATTCAATCCAAATGGAACATCCGAGGACTGTAAACTTAAACCCCATCCCTGATGGTATTTAATTGAATAAGAAATTGCAACACATCAAATTCCGCGTTGCAATTTTTCAAATTAAGAAACGCATGATTACAAACTCCCAAGTTGAACGCAAGAACTCTATCAAGAGGCCAACTAGTGTCGGGAAGCGTAACCGACATGTACTTATTTTTTACTGCTTACTAGAACCGGGGGGGATGCTAGTTATTGCCGCGCTTATATTTCAGAGCTCCTTGGCGATGTAATGAGCGCGGCCGTACGCCGAGAGTGAAATCCGTGGAGTGCTGAGATCTGCCGTGGAATGTACAGAGGCAGGCAGAGGCGTATTGGTCTGGAGGGCTGCTGACAGACAGATTGATGTAGTGCTCGCTCCTTTGAGGCATGATGAATGACTTTCTGTGTTGTTTAGAGAGTTGCCAGCTTCCCCCCTCCAGCGGAGAGAAACTTTGGCCCGAGAGAGTGGAATACGACTGGTGGTGGTGGCGAAAAGCGGAAGAGCGGCGGCACAAGGCGGCCTTGGAGACGTTTCAGGTTGCACTTACAGTATGGCGATGTTATGAAACCCTCAGCTTAACATAACAGTGGACTCATAGAAACTCGAGGCAAGGAATGGAAACTTCCCTTCTCTTGTGTTTAACGCGTCCACAAGCATTGAATGAGTCTTATCTCGTATGTTATTCCAAGTTACACTTATTGGCTGAGACGCAACTTCTTTGATCCACGGGGATAGTTTGTCTCTATTGTACAATACACCCACTTACAGACGGAGAGGAGTTCAGCATGTGGAGGTGAAGATTGTCACAGCGCCCGAAGCAAAGGGTGCTCTTTTTCTTGAGGTGGCAAACTGTTGTTTTCTTTCTGTGTTTCTCTCTTAAGCTTGACTAAACGTAACTGGTCTGACTGGTACTAGGCTTACAGCGGTAGTTGGTGTTACCGGTGTTACACGGTGGTCGGGCATACACCGATTACATTACTTGCCCACCGCTCCCATCGTTATTTAGCATTTTTTTTTACATAAATAAAACCCATTAAGTTAATTTTCGCGTATCAGCGCTGTGTTATTAATACATAGTTGGCCGACGGACACTACACACAGAGCAGCAGGAGTCGGATTTCACACACACGGGATGAGAAAGAGGTGACAGACGATGGTGGAGGATTTGGTGTCGAAGAAAAAAGCAAAAGCGCCTATTTGGCAATATTTAAGATTCAAACCCAGTGCTATAAGGGAACCATAACGTTAATGAGGCGATCGCTGCGAGGATTACGGAGCAGTCAAAGCTGAGCAACGCCGGGTGGAAACCTGCGGCTCCTGCAGCGAAAGCTTGACTGGAGAGGCCCGACACACAGCCATCCGACGGTGAAGATCAAAGTAAGCGCGCTACACATATTGACCGTCATCTTTTCTTGTAAAATGTCCGGTGTAATCGGTAACAGCAGTGTTGTCACAAGTTAATTGACCGGTGGGAAAATGTCCTCACCGTCACATCCCTATCTGGTACATGTAGCTTTACCCATCAGCAGCTGACAGGCAGCATGCCATGTCTTTATTCATTAGTGGTCAAACTCAACCACAGCTCCTCTAGTACCACCCTGCAGCATTCTGTTTGGCTCTCTGTGTAACTACACATCTACGTCTTCACTGCTTCCTTATACATTTTGATGACCTCTTATACCCAGACTCAGTGGGTGGTTTTTGATTATCCATGCAGCGCTTTTAATATGCAAACATTACACGAAAGCAACACGGACAGCAGATTATGATTCAAGGGACCTCGTCTCAGACAGATGCCGAGGAACCCTGTGATGTTGGGGTTGATTAACGGCATGGATTGGCGTGCTCCTGCTGTTGCCTATGTAGGTCAGACAAATTAAATGTGGAGCTTTTCACTTAGACGTAGCAGTGCTTTAACAGCATGTAGCATGTCAACAGTAAAGTGCGTGTCAAGGAGTCTTGACATGACTCTGTTATGTGAATATGACTGTTCCATACATGCTAAATACTAGTCTGGCTGTTCTGGAAGATAAAGTGCCTTTGATGAGATTTGTAATAGCCATCAGAGCAATTTGTGCACGTTGCCTGTGGCGATAATCTTGTTTTATTGTCCGAGTTTGTTGTGTTCTCCGCGAATCTCTTTGGCCCTCCTCTCTTTAGCCGCCGTTGCCTGAGGCCAGGCTGGTGTAGAACCAGCACATTAGGGCCCCGTGTCATCAAGGAGATGGATGGACAGTGGCTGTTGAGGTTGGCTCTCCGATAGCGCCGCAGCTTCACAGGCGGCTCTTTCAACGGGGGAGACGCGCCAGCAGCAGGGGAGGATGGATGGGGTTGGATGAAGGGGGAGAGTCTGGATTAATGAGGGGCGTCTGGTGACTGATGGGACGACATCAGTAGACGGCTGTTTCAATTTCAGCCTCCCACTCTACATCCTGTCTATGTTATTCATCAGGGCAGGACTACAGAAAACTCCTCGACTCAAACCACCCATCACGCTTTTTGGGTTCTTCTCTTGTTTCCTGTCTTTCTCCCCACGTGACCTCTTGACCTTTCATCAGTTAAATTCGTACTTTAACAACCGCCTTAACATGTCAAAACCAGCTTTGTTTTGCTCTTTTCTATTAAGCCGCGAGCACGAGCGCGAGCTGTCGGTTTTTCATCGCGGTCAGGATGAAGTGTAAGCAAGACACGAGTGCCTCCCACTCCAGCTAACCAGTCCCGTGACGCCGGGTCGTAAATTGTGGCCCTACGTTCCCTCCGGGTCCACCTCGTTGCCCTCTCTCTCCTTTCCTCATCCTCTCCAAACCTCCCCAGTGGGACCATTATAATCAGTACGGTGGTGTGTGTGTGTGTGCCTGTATCGGAGCTCGCTGCCTCCACACTGATCTCTCAAGTGGAGGGGAGAGGAGAAACCGCGAGGAGGAGATGAGCTATGAGGAGAGGAGATGTGAGGAGAGGGGGGAAGGGACACAAGGAGCACATTAACTATTTATGGGTCTACTCCCATGGCTAATGGGAATTACATCTGTTTTAATTATTGATGGCCTAACCGGCTGTCTTTATAAGCATCTCCTCTGGGAACTCCAACTGCCTGACAGATGTATTCAATTGTTGTTGTTGTTGTTTATGTATGATACCGAAGCACATGTGGACTGGTCCGACGCACTCCACTAATAATATTTGGTCTCTGAGTACATTTTTCTTTCCTCCTGATTCATGAGCATGACTTAATTTAATTCAGCATTTTATTATTTAAGGGAATTCTGGAGAAAGACATAGTGAGATGAAATATTAGGTGGGTTTTCCATTACCATTGGTGCCTTTTGTGAGTCCTGCCTGGGGCTTGTGTGGAAGGGGAAGTCTTCAAGGGAACTGTACTGGTTTTTACAGGCAAAATATGACCATTGGCAGATGTTAGAAACTGGAAATAGCACACCGTCTAGAAGGATAAATCTTTGGGAAACGAACCAGTGCACCTGCGTGGATGGGAGAAGAATATCTATGTTAGCCTTTTTCCTTAAACAGAAAGTCTTTATCTTTCAAGGGAACAGATTTTTATGTTAGCTGAAACTTGGCCGGCTTGAGTTTCTGCGTTTTTCTCTTGCCAGTCATCTCTCGAGTCTTTCTGTACTCAGATTCGTTGCCAACTGGCCCTCAGTCAGCTTCATTGTGAGAAGGTATTGGTGTAGCAGATGGCACTGGAAAAAGCCCGAGGTATCTTCGGAAAACAGAGGTCCTGGCTCCGCTGCAAGTCGGAGGGAGATTATTTTCACTCGAGATGAACTCCGGTTTGTGTGTGCGCGCTAGCTTGTACTTGCGTGTCGGTGTGAAGGGTCTTGTGTGTGTCAGGATGTGTACAACCGATGCATCCTCAAGTCCCTGTATTTATAGATGGAGTTGCTCTGAATGAGTGATCTCTCGTTCTACGTTTCTTCTAATGGGCCCTCAGAGAGTTGCTATTGAAAGGCAGGAGAAGACACAGGCAGGCCGGTCTCAGCCAGTTATCAGCACCTGCCTTCTGCTAGCCATCATTAACGTCACCACCAGACATTTATCACCTGCCGTTGAGCTGGACTTCTGTGATCAATTTCTGGATCTAATCAAAGACACAAAAGGCATGATTTTTGCACATTAAACTTTATTAACCTGCATATTAGGATGTCCTGAGCTGTCCGTGCTCAAATGTGCTGATGCATGATACGCTGAGGTGGCGCTTTCTTTCTTATTGCCAAAAGATGTAGACGTCCTTAAGGATCTCCTCGCTGAATTACGGTCTGGCCCTTTTTTTCTAGACGAGCCGCGCTGATTAATGGGTCCTATTAAACCCCGTCTGCTGGACGTGAGAAGGCGGAGGCGACGACGAGTAGCGGGGACGGGCAAGGGCTCGTCCTCCCTCTGATGGATGGTCTCAGAAATGGTCCTTACCGCCTGTGTCATACAGCATCTGGAGATGTATTGATGTGCTACAGTGGGGGGGAGCCAGCACTGTCTGTTACAGCAGGTTGCACCAAGAAGTGAGAGGATAGGATAGGATAGACAGCGTGTCAAAGTCGAGAAAGGAATATTTGAAATCCAGGTGCACCGAACGGCAAACGGAATGATGGAGGAGACGGAACGACAGCCGGGCAGCGAACAAGTATGTTAACGAACCGAGTGACAAATACTAATCGGGTGATGAGTGGATCTAAATGAAGAGAAGTGGACCAGTAGCTCTTACCGAGGTGTTATCTTCCTAACAGTGTATTATCGTCCTCATTAGAGCATGTCCCATGGTTAATTATTGATCAGCTATGCAGAGATAAGTCACTCACCAAAGGCCTCAAGCTGGGCTTTGAGGCTCCACACTTGTCCCTGCTGGGCACTGACACACACCACACACACACACACACACACACACACCACACACACACACGGATAAAAACTGCTAATCATTGTTTACTCTCACACCAGCATGTGTCAGTCCCAGTGTTAATGTAAATTTAACAGGCTCGCTGAGAATCCCTGACTACTGTTTAGTTTAATAGAATGCTAAACTCCAGAGACCGTGTGCTTTATTAGCACACTAACGGCTGCTAATGTCAAAATTGTGTTGGAAGTGCTATAATGGAATGACGCTTGACTCAATATCTGGTTCTGCTGACAAAGGAAAAAGGAAATTTCGCTGCTCTCTTTGATATTTTTTTTAACCCCGTTGTTGACATTATGTGCCCAGTAGCCATCTATCAGCAGACAATAGTAGATGACCTGTGTTCGGGTCCCATGTTTGTGTTTTAGTGAATTATCACGGGGATTGCCTGCAGTACGTCCTGCAATTGTCAGTGTTGAATTCTCCCATGGGTCATTTTACAGCCCAGTGTTATGAGATGGTGTAACGTCTAAAAGTGTGTCTGGTGGGGGCACGGAGCTCAAAGCATGGGACTTTTGCAGGATATCATTGTACCTTATGTGTGTACTATGACTTGTGATTAAAGGATAATATTAGGGACATTTCAAGCAAAAATGCCATTCGCTTATCACTGGGAACTGTTTGGTCCGTGGGGAGAGAAAGACGGTGGAGGAAAACGACACATTTTCACATCCAGCTCGATGAATCAAAGGTTTATTTCAACCAAATTGCTGGAACAGTGGAAAGACTAACCAAGACAGTTTTCGTGAATTTTATTTTGTTTCTGTCGAGTTTGAATGATGTGTGTTTTATGATGCTCCGGCACTCGAACACATCTCAAAGCTGAAACTACGGGGAGTGCGGCGTTGCGCACACACACCTGCACCAATGGAAAAGAGACGAACTGAACATGCCACCCTCGGGCAGAGCGATATGGACAAAATCTTCTATCCCTATACAGGTCATTTCGTATTCCGATAACGATATCTATCATGATATAGCATGTTTTCTGGTAATTCAATAGATAGTCTATATGAAATAACCACATGGTAAAGCCTATTTTTGTATACTCCTATGTGAATTAAATACTTGACAAATGAAAAGCGGAGTATTTTCTCATTTTAAGAACTTCAGTGCAAAATGAACATAATGGTTATAAGTGAAATTATAGAGAAAAAAGAAATAGCCTATATCGCAATAGAAACGATATAGAAAACTATATATGATACACATTTTTATATATATCGTCATATTGCCCAGCCCTATGCCACACACGTTTTACCGGCGATACTACCAGGCGGCGCCTGTAATGGTAAAAACAAGGGAAAATATATGTTTTAAGACAAGATGATAGTCGTATAAACTATTAGATTTTTTTTTTTTATAATTTAATGACTATTTGAAAATTAAAAAATCCTAACCCATCCCTAGAAAATATACGCTTAAAACTAGGAATGCATCAATCCTACTCTTTCTGTATATGATATATGCAGATAACATGAGGACAGAGATTGCTGTGGCACTAAAAACTGAAATCCTTACTGAAACCACTGAATTTAATAATGCCATTGACAGAGAAACTGTATTTAATGTGAATTGATCATCATGTCTAGCCGAAGTCTGATCCGCTTAATAATGTCAGTATTGGGACAGATAGCGATCCAGCCGATCAGATCGGTGCATCCCTTCTGAAAAGAAAGCTCCAGTATTGATTGTGGCACCTGCTTTAGATTGTCAGGAATCCACATCGCTGTGGAAATACCACTCACAAGCAGTCTCAGACCTGCCTGTGGTGGTGTGTTTGTACAGTCGTACAGTAACGGTATGACCAGGTCAGGGTCTCTCGGCCCATTAGCTCTCCCCTCTTAGTGGGACAGGCTGGTAACAAGATCTGGAACATGATGAATCCGACTATTCCCGAGGTCATTTACTCCGGCTTTGTTCCCTGCTTTCCGTTCCCTGTGCATACACTGGATTGTCATCACTCTACATTTGACAAATAGACATTTCGTTTCTGGTTTTACGGCATCTTGATTGCACTCGAGAGCAGTCTCAAGGTTATATGCACCTTTCAACGGATCCTTGTCCTTTGTAGTATAACGGAGGCAGAGCCTTTTTATTAGTGCTTGATAAATGCGCATGCTGTCGGACATAGTGAATGAAAAGGATGAGGCTCGGCCTGAATATGCCATGTTCTATTCTAAAGAACACTTTTTTGGTTTGTATTGTAATGAAGCAGCTTCTCAATAAGCTGCTGCAGACGTTGTGGAAATGTATAAAGCGGTGTTCTGTCTCCTCCGGAGGAAACAAAGGGAACACTTGCTTGGTAAGTTGCGATATAATTGAGTGTGCAGTCATTGATTTTCTTGTCTCTCCTCTCTCGCAGGTAAGTGGATGTGTTTTGCCGCGAGGGGTCCGAGGGGCTGCGGGGTGGTAAGTGCGGAATCATTTTGAACGCCGAGTCATTTTTCAACACAGGACAGGGTCCCACTCCTCTTTATACCCAGACACGGCGAATGGACTGCTGCTCGGCTAGACACCATAGATTATTTTCGCTTCCTTCTCTCCAACTTCAGTGTCCTCTTGCAGCACAACATAAGCAGATATCTGTTAAGGTGAACTATGTATAATTGATTAAGGGGCCTTCGCTGTATCTGAAGTCAATCAAATACAAGCAGCTAATGGATTTTGCTGCTTGTCAGTAGCATATGTCAATGTTCATATCATACCACTAATGAAGGAGCAGTGTGTGGAGCTGTAGCTTGTATTGCCTGAAGGAGGGCAATACTGACTTTTCTCTTAACTTGTAGTCAATAGCAAAGCACCTGCATCGCAGTAAAGACTCCCCTTGGCACATTTAGGAAGCGTCTTCTTTATTGAACAATAATATGACTTACATGCATTAAAAATGTATGTTTTCTATTCAATAAAGTGGCTTCGCTGCTCCCCTTCACAATACTTAAAAGACTGCAATTACTCCCTCTCTCTAGCTCTCTCGGGATTAACCCCTGCCCGCTAAGAAACACTCTTAAAGCCCCAAACCGGAAAGCTGAACAAAGCTAATGACTGTGCAGCCGGCGTCTCTCTCGCTCCGTGAGTGACACGGAGATAAAGCGCACCGCAAAGTGAAAGTGAAATAATTGTTTAACAGACAAACCTGACAAGCAAGACAAAGGCAGAAGTGGGCCAAGTAAGACCTCTTCCCTTTTTGATTATGCAAAGCAGCTCTCCCTCCATCCATCCTGTCTGTCTCACAGTGCATTGTGGGTAGTCATTACTGTAGATCAGTCTCAGTGATTGGCCGGAGACATACGCTTTTGTCAGATTGGATTTGTCCGTTCGGCGACGGGCATGTGGGTATCTGTGCCAGCGAAGGTAATGATGGTGTGTCTGTACAGTAGCTGACAGCTGGACAGCTCCATCTACTTTATTCACAACAACACCTGATTGTGCTCAACCCATGTGTCTTAATATAGACTTTATGAGCCATCACCTGAACACTGTGCTCTGCAGCACCGTGCAAGAAGCGGCTTTATGAGCTGCAGTCATTTAACGATACTAGCTTGTGCCGGCAATCATTAGCAGGTGACCATTATGCAGCTTTAGTGTGGATCAAAGACCAGACCAGTAATGAGGAGATTACAGCAAAATGCAACAGACGAAATGTGCCTCTGATCATAGACCAAGCAGATATTCTTTGATTGCAGAATCGGTGTTCGGGTGAACGCACATAGATGGAACAAAAAAGTCCAAGAACCAAAGCCAAGATCACACAAAACGAGTTGTTTATTCAGTAGAAAATCCACCGCTGCCCTCTCTAGAGACTTTACAGCGTAGGTAGGATAGACAAAAGGCAAGCCGCCGCTGCAGGTAGAGGCCGACAAGGTGAGGAGAGCGTGATGAAAAACACACATGTCCTGCAATTCTAAAAAGGTCACACTGTGGACGCATCTCCACATGTGCGTGGCCCTGCATCTGTTAGGCTCAGCTCGCCTCCTCGCCGCCATGAAGACAAAAAAACTCCATATCCAAATGTTTAAATGCTTCAATACACGTTAGATCAGTGGTTCCCAGCCTATTTTTTTTTTTTTAAAAGCCCCCCTACTTACACTCACCGGACACTTTATTAGGTACAATGTGTACCTAATAAAGTGTCCGGTGCTAGTACCGGGTGGTCTTCTGCTGCTGTAGCACATCTGCTTCAAGGTTGGACGTGTTGTGCGTTCAGAGATGGTATTCTGCATACCTTGGTTGTAACGAGTGGTTATTTGAGTTACTGTTGCCTTTCTATCATCTCCAACCACTCTGCCCATTCTCCTCTGACATCAACAAGGCATTTTCGTCCACACAACTGCCGCTCACTGGATGTTTTCTCTTGTTCGGACCATTCTCTGTAAACCCTAGAGATGGCTGTGTGTGAAAATCCCAGTAGATCAGCAGTTTTTGAAATACTCAGACCAGCCCGTCTGGCACCAACAACCATGCCACGATCAAAGTCACTTAAATCCCCTTTCTTCCCCATTCTGATGCTCGGTCTGAACTTCAGCAAGTCGTCTTCACCACCTCTAGATGCCTAAATTCATTGAGTTGCTGCCATGTGATTGGCTGATTAGCTATTTGTGTTAACAAGCAATTGAACAGGTGTGCCTAATAAAGTAGCCGGTGAGTGTATATCTAAGAAAAGCTGAACCGCATAGATAGGTCTGCATAGATCGGCCCCATTGTCACCGATATCCGATCCAGCTATTTGAGTCATCAT
>CAKAOI010028600.1:22064-49308 GCA_916701655.1 Sebastiscus albofasciatus
GTGGGAGGAAACCGGAGTACCCGGAGAAAACCCACGCTAACACGGGGAGAACATGCAAACTCCACACAGAAGGGCCCCAAGCCGGATTCGAACCTGCAACCCTCTAGCTGTGAGGCGCCAGTGCTAACCACTGCACCACCGTGCAGCCCCCGTCTTCACCACCTCTAGATGCCTAAATTCATTGAGTTGCTGCCATGTGATTGGCTGATTAGCTATTTGTGTTAACAAGCAATTGAACAGGTGTGCCTAATAAAGTAGCCGGTGAGTGTATATCTAAGAAAAGCTGAACCGCATAGATAGGTCTGCATAGATCGGCCCCATTGTCACCGATATCCGATCCAGCTATTTGAGTCATCATCGACCCGATATCCTATCCAGTATCTCTATTTTGACCCTCTTTACTTAGTTCACTATACTCGATCCTTGTGGTTTACCGTGCGCCTAGGATGGTTTCTCTGCTTGGGATTAGTGTTATGCCTTGTGCGTGCATTGATTCATGACATCATGCATGCAAGGAGGTGATAGGCCAGATGAGAGGGATAGACTACCTCCTGATAAAGATGAAGAATTTAAAGGGACACATCAGTTTTGTGAAAGTCCAGCAGCCAAATTGCCACCAGAACCTTCCGAATATTGTGTTTTGTGATTTTATCTGAAACTACTTTTTCTCTGGCGGAAGCATCAATTATCCAATTAGTTTTGATGTCTTGTAGAAAAAACAAAGCAATCAGCATGATGTTGTTTTGAACTAGTAATCTCCAGCATTATCAAATATTGTCTAATGAAGGTCAGGATAACAACTAGAAGGTGTAACGTGGTTTCCCCAAATTGAGAATGCGGCTAATTCAGTACTACAACATTAGTATTTCAGTTCGGAGCACAGGGGGGGAGTAGGGTAATGTTTCATTTTAGCGATTGACCTTTTTCCAATTGATTTCTTCTCCCGGTTGCGCAGGTGTCGTAAATATCAAGATGTTCAGGGAAACAATTAACCTTCATGCAAAATGATTTCCATAATTTTAATCTGCGTCATCGATTTAAAAAGTACCCTCATTCATCAGGAGCTGAAAAATGCACGGCTTCTTTTCGATCCAATTTTCATTTCTGATGGAAACAGAAATAGAAATGTTGTTATGCTTATTTATATTACTGGTAAAAGCGTATTTCAGTGTTTGATTCAATTGTTTTTTTGCTGTCAAAATGTCCTAATCAGCAAAACTCTGGATGTCAGATTCATCCCAAAGTTAAACTCCAATGTGGGACAGTTAATAATCAGTTTCTGCTCTCCAAAGCCTCAGCCAGAAATATCCACACAACAGTGTCCCTGTGTTTCCTTCTTTGCCCCGAGCCAATCCAGATTTTTAATCACTTGTCAGTGATCCCCTCTCGGTAATCTTGTTTTGTGTAAACACACACACACAC
Source organism: Sebastiscus albofasciatus (assembly GCA_916701655.1). Classification (NCBI taxonomy): domain Eukaryota; kingdom Metazoa; phylum Chordata; class Actinopteri; order Perciformes; family Sebastidae; genus Sebastiscus; species Sebastiscus albofasciatus. Next base: position 23,487 of record CAKAOI010028600.1, read on the forward strand.
ACACACACACACACACACACGATACGTGCATGGTGGGTGGATTGGGAGTTGGTTAGTTCAGTGTGCAGAACACAAACACACTACTGAGAGGCCATGTGTCCTAAATTAGACCTTGCAGAGTCACTGACATTCCAACTGGGAAAAAAAAACCTCTACCTCGGACACCGTTTGCATGTATGCGACGTATCAAATGTCTCTCTCTAAGACCTCTGCGGTTGTAATCTTAACCCTATTAGAGATTATTTGCCTCCAAATGTAATCTGTTTGTCGCAAAAGCTTCTTTTTCTCAGGGAACAATTGCAGTATAAGTTAGTGTGTTGTGTGCAAAAGCTGTCATGAAGGAAAAACCTGATTCAAAGAGGAGACAAAGCTCCGCGTCTGACAGTAAATTCCTGGAATCCCAAAGCGTGGCAGTGAGGAATGTGTGTCAGGGTGCGTGTATCACGTTCAGATGGCCTGTAGCTGACATGACAGTTCGCTAAGCCTCTTAAGCCGCCCCTCCACAATCACTGTGTTGACATTGTCTCTGGCAGGAAGCTGCATTGCACCACCGTCGGCCGTGTCTCTGCTCTGGATGTGCAAACACGACGACGACAACGCTTGCAGCCAATGTCAGTTTTGTCTTTGATCTATTGCCGTTGAGCTTCAGATGTTTAAAAGCACACAAAGCGTAAAGGTGGATTTCTGGAGAGTAATGTCAAGATAACCCTCAAGCTCCATGTGCCCTCGAGCTATAGCACGTCCTTCAGCTCCTACGATATACGTTCCTGCATTTTCAATATACAGTTGGAAGGGAATGTAAGGTAGTAGATGTCTTTGTTTACTTGTGTGAGAGAGACATTAAAGCGTACCTTGATATCTCTGGAAAGACAGGTGATAAAAGAAGCAGGGGGTTGGGGAAAAACAAACTTTCATGATAAATATATATATAAAGCATGTACATGTGGAAAGGATGAAGGGCTGTGCGAGTATTCTCTCATATTTGAGAGATGACAGAAGCTGAAGGCAGGGTTGGTGAGAGACGGGGAGGCATCAAGGTGTAGTAGATGCAGAGTGTCTGACTGGATGTTCTCAGAGTCCAAAACTTGGCGCAAAGCTTTATGGGTTATCTCCGTTAAATTCTATTCGATACGATATCCAGAGCATTAATAAAGCAGCAAATTACTATTAGCTATGTTAAAATATAGAGGAGTAATGTCTACCTGAGCAGAGAATGAAGTCACTCTCTCTGTGTGTGTTGTAATCCGAGCTTCTCCGTGCTTTGTTGACATCGCCGGGCTGGCTATGCATGCTTTTAGTGCATGTGAGTGTGCCCCACTGGCTAGCTCACGGCTGCTGCTCTGCACTGCTCTCATACGACGGTTAATGCGAGTAATGTCATCCCAACCGACAGCGCCGTTGCGGAAGCGTAACACCCACCCTCAGGTTCCCCCCAGGTTAACACCACTAGCTCATCATTGTTGTCATAGTTTTCACTGTTAGTGCTGTTAGCACCGTTAGCTGCGAGCCGCCGGCTCAGCTGTTGCCATGTTGAGAGCCGTGCGGAAGCAATAGATCTTTTTATTGCCATTGGGTTGCTAGGCTAACAGCTTTGGTCCAAGTTTACTTCCTGTCAGCTACTGCATAAACAAAACATTGTAACAGGAAGTACAATAGGGCCCATTTAGAATGTTTGTTGTCATGTTTGAACAGGTCTATAGAAATGCTCCCAATCTCACATCTAGCACCTTTAATGTAGTAATGTTGCATATGAAAAAAACTAAGAGTTATACCAGTTATTGTGGCCAGTCTTGAACATCACATTTACTGTATTTATAATACGCAAAACATTTTCAAATATACCCAGCAAAGAAAAAACGATTTTTCTGGTCCTGTTTGCTCCAACATTTCCTACAACAACTGGTATTCATTATGAATTTGGCTGATATTTTAGCATGCTAACATTTATAACACTGCAAGTGTTTAATCCTGTTTGTGTTACAAATGTGCAAACATAATATTTCACATTCTTCTCACAATGCAAAACAACCAAAACAATGACAATGGGAGGTTCTAGTTGAAACAATGCAGCACTTTTTTAGTGTTTCATCACACTCCTCCTCCACACGGATATACTTTTTATAATGATACCTAGTTATCAAATCATTATGGATGTTTCTGTAAGTGTGCCATATTTTCATTAGCAGTCACTTCTCATTGTGGCACCCATTCAGAGAACCTCATCAGTGATTCAAGGTGTGCATTTTCCCAGATAAATCGTCAGTCTGCTCTGCATTCTCTTCCACATAATTGCAAAGGCACAGGTGTGTCTGTGTGTGTGTGCATCTATTTGCATGTGATGCACGTGCCCACATCCACTGGCCCATGTCAAGACCAAAACCATTCACTTTAGTCACAGATGGCTTGGATCTGCCCTGGCGCACAGGACTGTCTCGGCAGCTTTGCCTTAAACGGGGGAATTCAGTTAAACCTCTCACAGGGAGACCAAAAAACAGCAGAAAACCGCGGTAGCTGTTGACTGGATGATCATTCAGTGGTTTCCCCATCATGGTTTGGCCTCTTTGTCAAATCCTTGCAGCAGTGGAGAGAGGCTGGGTTGGCATCGCCGTTTCCCCACAGACATGCGGTTAATCGATTCATTTTGCCTGAGTATGTTAAATAGCGAGCGTCTGGTTGGTAAACTTGTCGAATGTAACTAATAAACTCAGTGCCCCGCAATCCCTCACACTCACTGCTCTCTACAGTTGTTAGTAAGACAGACTGAGGGCCACTACCCATGCACAAGCAACCATGTAATATGGTTTGGATACTTGTCATGCAGCACTAAAAATAACTTGTGATCGTCCACAGCGGAGGGACATGTTAAGAAGAAGAACATTTGATGTGACTTCAATGAAACCACCATAACAACAACATTAGCATTAGCGTATCTTACACCTGTCCAAACTGACAAAATTGTCAAGATCAAATGAGGTACAGCGGCGTCGGAATGTAAATATTAAATCAGGGAGGAACCCCGAGGCCTTCTTTAGATGAAGAGGATGACAGAGAAAGAGCTATTTTGTGCCGTGATGAAAATCTTTGCAGATAAACATCCTTTCTTATGGTAATCAGATGACGCGGTGGATGACAGCCATTGGCTGTGGCAGTGAAGAGTGCTCTTCAGGAGCCAATGGCTTTTGTTATCAATGGCTGGCAGCTGGAAAACCCATAAAGAAATGGAAGGCTTCAAGAGGCACTGGGCCCTGAAACACATTTTATGTGGGGCTCATTTTGCCAGCCAGAGTGGAAGAAGAGAGAGATGCGGTTGTCTGCGAAATGGCCTCAAGAGCACCACTAAATTTCCTGAGGAGAAATGGGAGTCATTATTAGTACCTCATTCAGAGTGGGATCATCAGTTTGTGAATGTTATTTTTGGCTTTATCCCGGATTTCTCAGGGTTTAATGCCGCATATAATATGTTTCATATTGAAAGAGTGGACAAAGTGATGAGGTTTTGCCATATTTAGTGCCTCTTTTCATTGAATGTCAACTGGCTATTCTCTGGGGCGGGGGGGGATTTGGTGGGTTTATCATTGTGTGTATTCATTTGTCAAATACGAGTAAGTACTGTGTCTGTTTGTATTTACTTAATTACCTATTTCTGTCTGCTAAATGCATTAACTATCACCTTTGCACAGCTGCCACACACACACAAAGCCTTTAAAGCTTGTTGTGACTTGAGGAAACCATTTTATGATTCCACTTGTGTCTGTTTCTATGAATGTGCATTTGTTTGTGTGTGTTTGTTGGTTGAATATGTCCAATTTGCAGTGCAAGAATCCCGCCTGCAAATAAAATGTTGTGTAGCTTCACATAAATTTACACTGCAATCAGTTTTCTGATTGAATTTTTTTTTTTTTTCCAGTCACTATATAGTAGTCCGTTTTCATCTTTCCTCTCATCCTAGTAATTCTGTCTCTTTTGTCCTCCGCACCAGAGACAGGGGGTGTTTCCATCCTGATTCAGTGGGAGGCCAGCATCGCTAATAATTCCTGGCAATCACAGAGCCCAAGTCTGATCAATAGGAGAGACAGAGGCAGCAGCAGGCTGCCATCCAGCCCAGCCCTGATAGCTGCTATTAAGAGCCCCCTTCGCCACTAACACCAGAGCCACACATACTATCCCTCCATGGTCTCCTCCTACCGTACGCCACTGTCGGATGACTAATGGAGCCGTGATTGTGCGCCTCAAATTGAAGTTTGTTTATTCCTCAAGCGGGGTTCAAGGTTCGGATGGTTGTTTGTAATCAATCACTGACGTTCTCCCATGAATTTTACATTTTTGTTCCCAACAGTTTTTGTGACATCTTAACTTGAAATTCTCTGATTATGAACAAAACATCCAGAGCTGCGCTGCTGCTACTGCCCACAGTGGAGCGGCAGCTGCCATTCCCATTGTAATCTATAACATATGCCCCATCTCTAAGGCCACGGTACAGTTCAGTCGTTTCCAGAGGAAGCTTTGCTTTACTGAAACCCGCTGGCGAACAGATGGGAGTGCCAACTGAAAGTGCTTCCTAGTGAGGAAAAAAAAAAAAAGAATCGATAGCACAATAAAGTCTTGCCACATACAACAAAAGTAGCTTGTGTGTCTGAGCTTCCTTGCCGGGCGACCTCCATTATGTAATCCATGTATGGTTCAGCTAGAAAAGGGGGCAGCAATTAGCTATTATCCATTTTTATACCCCAGGAGCAGTCGTAGAAAGGTGGAGGTTTTTTGTGCTCGGGTAACCTCACATGTGAGGCTGTGACCTTTTCACGGGTAGGGTGTCCGACTCATCGCCCGAGAGGTGCGGGGCGTCTTTGTACACCTTCAGAAATGGAACCGAAGCAACACAAAGGCTCTGCTGCTTAAACAAGCCGAGGGAGGAGAGGCAGTGGATGGTTTTATTATCAAACGTAGACAGATTTTTTTTTCCTTCAGCTGCCTTTCTTGATCAATCTTGGCTTGATTTTTGTATGTTGCCACTCAGGTCGTTGCTCAGCTGTTGCTAAGTCGTGATCTCTGAAGGGTGGATAAAGAGAGACGATTTATAGCATTGCCGTCCCTCCCTGGGGATCACAGTCCATCTTCTTTCCACTTTTTTTTCCAGCAATATAGATGAGATTCAGCTTCAACACATATTTTATTCAATCAAGCACACCACCCTAATCCTTTGTTTTATTTCCTCTTTGGAAAAAACAACTCTACAATTTACACAAAGGTTATGCATCTCATTACAAAAGGGGATTTAGCCCAAATTTAGTAAAGGGACTTAGATTAAAGCTGAGTGCCTAATCCCTCTCCAGCCCCTAGCTGAGCCCTATTGATGAACCATTCTCTCTGGAGAGGTAGAGGGGATCAATAGGCAAACAGCATCATTGATCCTGACTGCTTTGAAGTCATGTCTCTCCCAGCCAGAGATCCTCATCTCTCAGATCCCCGCCGTCACACAAGCCCCTCTGTCCTCCCCGCTGCCTCGTCTGGTTAATGGCTGTCATAAAACAGCAGCCCTGTTTGCAGAATATGTCGCTATGTATTAGAAGTTATCCAAGTAATCCATTTTTTATAATTAATTTTATGCTTGTATCAATGTGAGCGCCGTAATGGGAGATGTGCAGTTATATATCTTTCAAATAGGAACCGATGAAGTCATTTATACCATGATGGTGTTTATTGAGTAGATGTCCAGTATTGTGTACATGATTACTGTAAGGGTTTGGGGGGGAAATATGAGGCTCAATGATGAGGTATGAAGTCCTAATATCCTGCGTTTTTTACCGCAGTAACATGTCCCAGATGTGGAGTACAGGGCTCATGGGAAGGTTTCACCAGTGACATCATCACAGCGGTCCAGACAGACACGGGCATCCCTCCGACGAGCAGGCCGCCGTATATCATTATGTGGTTCTCTGCGGGACTTCTCTGTCTCTCTTAAAACCATTTGTAACAGAAGAGAGATTCAATACACCCGAGGTGTGGAAATCCAACTTTTCCAGCCCCCGACATACAGATAGTGATCGTTTGACTTGGAGAAATGCAACAAAGCAAAGCGAGTTTTTTTTTTTTTTTTTTCTAAAAACCTCTGCCTTCAATTTTCTCAGAAACAAGTTTGTCATTTTTTTTCCCTGTAAAACCCAATTCCTCCCTGTGCCACAATGTGCTGACAGAAGCAGTTATCACAGCTCCCAATAATGTGAGCGTTTCCACTGGTGAGCACAATGAAAGGCTTTGGGAAGTCTTGTCAAATCCATTTATTTTACAACAATGGGCTATAACGGAGAAGGCACAATGGGATTTTTTCATTCCCTGGTTCAACAGTAGAATTCATTATCAAATTCTTTGATTTTGGCCCAGTTTTTTTTTTTTTTTTAACAAAAATGTAGTAAGTGACAGTCAAGGTTATGTTGGCATTTCATATTATCATTATTCAAGATTTTAGTGCATTCTCAAGCAGTGTAAACATCATCAGCATAAAAGCAAACCAGATTTTGTTGAGTTGATTTATTTGTGTTGAGGTTTTCTATTTGATTTGATTAGATGGAGAAATCTATTTAGGAATATGTTTCATCTGTTGGACCACTCCCAGTCTGGTGCAGTTTCAATATAAAAACAATTATTTGGATTATGTACACTGAAAATCGGACTCCCAAGTTCAGCATCAAATTGTAGTAGGCCATACATTTACTGTAGAGCTTAAAGGAACAGTGTGTAACATTTCGGGTAGATCTATTGGCAGAAATAGAATATAATATTCAGAATGTTTTCATTAGTGTATAATCACCTGAAACTGAGAATCGTTGTGTTTTTCGTTCGCTTAGAATAAGCTCTTCATATCCATCGTAGTCCGCCATGCTGCTCCGCCATGTTTCTACAGTAGCCCAGAATGGACAAACCTAACACTGGCTCTAGAGAGAAACTTTTTTACATTACCTGAAGGCCAACGTAGTTCTCCGACACGCTTGTGAAACTGCGGTAACGTGAGCTGCAGAGTGCCAAACCGTGCTACCGCCGTCTGACTTCTGTTGCTCCTAAAGTAGTGTTATTACGTTAAGGAGAGAGGTGAACGGCTTTACCACAGTTTTGCACTCAGCACCTCATGTTTCCGCAGTCTTGGAAAGGGAGGAGTGAGTTGAGGGGTACTCCGTTGGTTCCAGTCTGCAACCAAACCAATAGATGCCACCAAATCCTGCACACTCTACCTTTAAGAAACTGGAAGCTAAATTGCAGAGATTTAAAAATTGCATTCTAACAATTGTGATGACTCACCTTGTATAAACAATGCGATATTAGTCCTGCAATTGAGTGCAATAGTTTGTTAATAAAAGCCAATTATTATGTCTAACGTTAAAACTCTCTCCATGTTGTAATAATACTTCTCTTCTCTGGGTGTTTTTACCAAAGACTCAAACAGAGCCATACACTGAATGTAGTGTCGGTATCAAACATTTAGAGTGCGTCTTTGTGCTGTCATGTGTAATCTCTCTCACATTGACAGAGAAAGCTCGGTAGGAAAGCTCCGTGTTTGTGTCCCCCGTCAGGCTGAGCACCGAGGTTTGAGAGCAGTGTTTTAGTGTGTGAATAGAAATAGGCAAAGTAATGATCGGCACCACACCCCGCTCACCTCTTACTAAGACATGTGAATGTGAATTAGGCTTGGCAGCGGCAGGAATGGATGACCAGCGGTGGAGCATTAGCCATCGCAGACCCCCTTGGCGCCGATTAAAGCACATAGCTGTACGCTGACCTTACTGACATTTTACATGTAGATGTATTCTGCTCCTGTCTGCCCCACGTAGTATATTGATCGACCCAAATATCAGTGAAGGCCACAGAAAGGGACTGGCGTTGAGGTTGGTTTTTTTTTTTCAAATTCAAGATTTTAAAGAATTTAAAAAAGTGTAAATTCAAGTATACTGTTTGTGTAATGAGACACAAATATAGTCAGGATGATTATGTATCAGGTTATGACAAAGGTAGGGTTGATCTACTCTCCCTGCATATACATACATGTAGTATATGTGGATATATGAGATATTTAATCAAGTACCATGTCATACTTCAGCTAAGTGTTGTGTAATGCAGTAGACATATCTTATACATAATGAATGTGAGCTATATTGTCATACAAATAAGCATTCAAACTGTATTAATGTCAGTTTGTGCTATCTCTTTATTCATATATACATCTATATGAATGTTCACTTGACAGGGAAGAGAAGAGTAACTTCATATGTTTTAATGTTAGACGTTAGCTTCTCTGTAGTGTTATGTTCAATATGTAAATTGTCCTGCAATTGGACAAATCAGTTATGCTAGAAAGGGTATCCCACTGTATTTCAGTAAGATGTGCGTCTCCCGATGTTTTATATTATATGTAATTTCAATGTAATTTGGCACTCGTACAATTTTACTCTGCTGCTTATATTTTTGTGCAATATAAATCATGTTATTTGAAAACCCAGCAACAGTAGAGCTTTTAGTATAGTGGGGAATGCTATGTGTGACATAAGGACACATGGTACACACACAATCTTCCTCTACCGACTGAGCCGTGCCTCTCCCAGCAGTTGATCAAATGTGTACCAAATCCTAAGAACTTAACATAACAAAGTGGAGTGAATGCATGAACCATTACACAACCCACTGATCAAATTCTCCCATGCAGCAGATCAGCTATCAATCCTCAGTACACGCCTAGAGTTCGCTAGAATTTATTCCCCCTCTTGCTGGGTATGAAGGTGCTTGCGTGCATCCGTTTGTCCGTCCAGACAGAGGCATCTTTGTCTCCAAACCTTTCACAGTCTCAGCCTGTTACATGCCCCTTCGTAGCAGCCAGCACCAGCGATCCCCGAGCCTGGAGGGAGTTGTTTATTTGAAGGAGGCGGTCGATGGCACAGATTGCCCAGCGAGGCTGTAATTACACCGAAATCTGAAATGGCAGCACTTGGAAACAGATGAACTGGTCAATAAGTCACACTGCAGCCTTCCAGAGTGAACCCCCGTGTGCACACCTTGTAATTTTCACCCCTCTGTGCAATTAATACTCGCAGAGAATAGACGGCAACAATTGATTGTTGTGGTGTTAACTGAAATATAAAGTTGTGTTAGAAATCGATGAAAGGGGGTTTGTCTGTGTCGTGGCAATTGCTCATATTTCCCGGGCTGTTTATTTGAGGGAGGAGTGGATTTGAGATTGAGGGTTTGTGTCGTTTTTGTCCTCTCTGTGTCGTGTTTGGTATCAGAGAGATGGAAGAGGGCAGTCACATGGGTGTAGTTCAACACCAACAGGCTCTAATGGGATATGCTTGGTCTCTACCAGTAGATTTGCACGTGGTTGTTACATGTCAGCTGTATTTTAGTAAACACAAGGTACCGTTGGTAACCATTTCTGCCCAAGAACCTGAAAGCTGCACATTTTTCAGCGCATTCAAAGTACAGCTAAGTCAATGCGATATCTATTGTAGCATGTGAGAATTTCTCTCACATTGCTGCTGTTAGTACGCCACAAAAATAGCATCAATTGGCCATAAAACATCAATGTAGAGCTGCAACTATGATTTTAATTATCGATTAATCTTTCAATTCCTCATTTCATCAATAAAATGTGAGAATATACAATAGAGAAAAGAGCCATCACAAGTTCCCAGAGCCAAGTGCAGTGCCTGTTATGTTCAACTAACAGTAAAAAGAGAAAAGTAGTAAATCTTCACATTTGAATTTTATGTTCATTATTTATCAATTTTATGTGAATGTTGTGTGTGTGCGCATTTTCCTTGATCAGCAATGTAAATTATTAATACATCTGAATAGTTGATTAGCTTTATGTTCATTAACTAATCAATTCATTTACTATTCATTCAGCGCTATATTAATGCACATACATTACTTAAAGGTCAGGTCCATCTGCGTTCTGTTCCGATTTTTTTCCAAATGGAAACGTCCACTCAGCCATTTCAAAAAGCAGTGATTTAGGTTCAGCTTATCAAAGTAAGCTAATCAAAGCTAATCAATAAGGTTATGAATAATGTGAGCTCTAGCACTAGCTGAGTTGAAGTTAGCTATGCTAAGTTTGGAAATAACTTAAAGGGTAGGTTCAGATTTCAGGAGTGGGGTTGTTATGTATACTCCAGCGTTCTGCAAGGTAAAATTACTGCTTTTGTGAATGGAGTCTGGTTGCTTTGAAGAGAGTGATGTCATTTTTTGACGCTTAACATACATACTATGACCAAAATTTGAATGTTCGGATTTGAATACATAAGGAACACCACTGACGCTACAGAATGATGTAAGAAAATTGCTGTAATTACTCTAAATAGGCTGTTATGTCTTTGGCCATACCGGTGAAGCTAAAGCTGATACACTCCTTAAACAGGTTTTAATAATTGGTCCTTAAGATAAAAGGTCCTCTTAGTGTTTCCCCCTGTGAGTGTAATCCTTCAGAGGGATACAGGTACACAGACACTTTCTTACAAGTACGCCAACACGTACTTGAGCGGCTCCTTGATTGGCCTCACATGGCTTCTCTGAGCACCCATTACTGCCACTCTGCATGATCACACTGTGTCTGTGTGCAGAGCGGCGGAGGGCCAGTAAAAACCAGAGCGCTGACGTCACCGCCCAGCAACGTTTCCCTCCCGCTCCCCCTCGCCTTCACTCCTCCTTTCTCCTCTCTTGTCATTGCGGAAGACAACTGGGACAAAATCTGCCTCCAAGATATAAAAAGATTGTTTTTTTTTGTCGGAAAGATGGACCTTTCTTTTGCTTCACTCATTGGTCTCTCTGTCTGTCTGTCTCTCTGGATCGCTCTCTCCGTCTCTTCTCTCTCGGCCGGCCCTGCATTCTGAAACATGCATTGATCTAATTGATGATGAAATCTTATGGAAGCACAGCAGGAGATAGACGCTTTATAATGCCGAGGGGACTACAAAAATCTAGGACAGAACCTAAGCCTTAACTTTTATCTAAAAAAAAAAATCCCCCAAAATCATTTCAAATGGCATTTTATATTAATCCTACAACTCTGTTTAAGCTTATGAGGATATTTTCTCATTAAATCCAGTCAGCTGTTTAAATCTTTAGAGGACATATGAACATGCCCTCCACAGGAACCCTCTCAGACTTGAGATCCAGATTTGATTTTTCAGTATTGTACAGTAAAGTCCCATGAGAGTGTGAACGCATGCATTATGATTTTAATGAGTTTAGCAGTCATCCGTGGCATATACAGAGCCTCTAACCTGCTTATTATTCATGACTTCTTGGTAATTGTGATTATGCTTTTTGTTTCTGCGCAAATTTGATACCACTATCATCTGAGTGTATGAAACAATGAATGGCGTGGATATGTAAAACTGAACCTTTTAAGTCGTAATTGTTTAATTAAAAGTGTCTGTGTCCTCAGACTGAGACGGTCCCGTAAAAAACCTGGATCTTTACCAAAGCTGCCATTAAACTGGCTTCTTTAAGATATCACTTTACTCTCCTCCTCCAGGCTTTCACCCGGGTCGACCTTGTCTTTGTATCTCAGCTGCTTAACCGCCACGGGCACATTGTTACAGGAGCACAGATGTCTGTTGGAAACGGCTGGAGGGCAAAGCGAGAGAGCATCGTAAAGTGGAAAGAGTTATTTATTTATTTGCTTGTTTATTTATTTTCTCTGGCACCGCCGTGTTGTCGCCTAAGAGTGGTACACGGCAGCGGTGGCCCCGGGGAAGGGGGACGAAGATTTGTGAGCAAGGATGCTTGAGTGAGTGAATACTGCGGAGTGGAGGCTGCCGAGTGTCTGATCTCTTGGGTGCAGAATACAGTAGACCAGGGCTGCCCAAAGTGGGGCCCGCTGGCCAAACTTGGCCCGCCATCAGGTTCGATTTGGCTGGCCAGATGTTTTTTCTATTTTAATTAAAAGGCCTGCGACCGACTTTACTGTCTTTCAGAGGCTGTAGCAGGCTCGGTTTTAGAGCCAGAGTGAAGATATTGTATCCTATGAAACTGGAACCTAAGGAATCCATTTGTACCAACCCTGTCGGGCTAGCTTAAATAAGGCTCCACAGTTGGGCTAAATTTTGGCGGGGAAAAACTGGTATGTCCATTTTCAAAGGGGTCCCTTGACCTCTGACCTCAAGATATGTGAATGAAAATGGGTTTTATGAGTACCCACGAGTCTCCCCTTTACAGACATGCCCACTTTATGATATTCACATGCAGTTTGGGGCATAAACCATGCAGTTTTTTGAATGCAGTATTGTTTTCGCCTATTCTAAAAATGCTGTATTTCTGCATACTGGGGTCCCTAAACGGTCTTGGAAATGCATAAATTGGATATGACTGGAAATGAGCGATTGTATTCAGCTGGTGGGTTTTAAGGGGTTAACTATGTAAAAAACAAAATAATATTCAATTAGGAGAACTTGGGATCGTAGTACCATTTTGCATCTTAACAATACAATACAATAGGGCTTTACTTTTGGCCCGGGGGCCCACCATTGAGTTCCAGTTTCCAGGCCCTCCAGGGGAAAAAGTTTGGGCACCCCTGCAGTAGACATTTAAGTAAATGTGTTTTCATTCGTATGATGCGTTTAGAGTGTAAATGATGTACAGCATAGCACGCCACGTGAAGAGAACAATGCAGGTTGACATAGCATGGCAATTAGCATAGTAGCACAACAGAATACACCCCAGAAGGTGCAGTATAAGAAAATAAGATGTACTTTTTTTTTTTCTTTCCTTTGTCAACTGTCCAGTCCACTTCATCTACATATGTAAGGAAGGCTCTGGCGAGGAGGAAAGCAGCAGCAGATGGTACTGTCACCTGGAGTGCATGTGTAATGATAGACGGCCACCTGTGCTGGGTTTCGTCTCACAAAGCAAGTTGGGGCTCTGTATTATTATGTGTTATGCGAGGGGGAAATTGGCTAACGCTGCTCCAATGTGCTCTTTTCTAGTTGCTAAGGAGATTACCGAGCCAAATCTAGCAGAGCCGCTGATCAAACGTGTCCTTGTGTAGAAAATACAGATACTTAAAAATCACTTTAATCTGAGTGCTACGGGATAATCCCCGTAAAGTGATGCTACACACACAAGTTTGCATACAAACTCGTCCCCAGTATGGAAACTTCCAGATCTGTATTCCCCCTTAATTCCGCCGTCATGTCACCACAGCACCACAAGTTAGTGCTTATCTTTTCCATTTCTTGTGGGAGCATCACCATCAACCCAGAGGATTTTTCTTTTCAGCAATCTGTGGTGCGCAAATAAGCCAGCTAGCAGCCGCAACTGTGTGAGAAAACATACAGTAACTTCAGTCCTGGCAAAATCAACATCCCCCTCTCGACCTGAAAACCTGCCCAGACATCATTAGAGACGTCAAAGCAGGCATGGAACCTAAACATCTCATTACTCACACTTGTTTGAGCTTGATTCTGGACTCCAAAAAGGTGGTGGAGGGGTGGAACAGTGAGGGGACTTGACAAATTATAGGGTAATAGATTCTCTCATTAATTTAATATGAGAGGTCTTCTCTGCTAGGCTCAACAGTTTATAATGTCTTGGCAGCTTTGGGAGGCTATTAGCTTCATAAAACGTCCCTAAAATTGACTTTAGCTGTTATTTCCCCCCGTGGAGCAAAATATGGGTTATAATGCAGTAGTATACTGGCATCATAATTGAAAGTGACTGATAACGATATATCAGCTCGGTCGCATAAAAAGGAGTGTGAATGACGTGATAATGCTAAAGGCAAAAGCAGGTTTTTTCCGTAGTGAGGTTATATTTTTCCGTATGTATTTTACTTAGTTTACGTACTAATTTTAAGGCCAACGATTATGTTTTTCCTCAACCTAACTAAGTGGCTTTGTTTCCTAAATCTAAGTGAGTGGTTGTGTTGCCCCCTGCTGGTACTGCACCTTCCTACATGTGTAATATTCTTGTCTCTATCCTTTAATGGACAGGTGGGTCTATCACACGAAGGCATGCATCAATACCGGATCGGATATTGTGCCGATTCTGACTCAAATAGCTGGATCAGGTATCGGTAACAATGGGGCCGATCTATTTGATTCAGTTCTAGGTTTATATACGATATACATTATTTACTGGCATTTGAATTCTTGTTTAAGTTTTGAACAATTTGTTGCTGCATTAAATAAGTTTACACTTGAATTGTAATTCCTGTTAATTTTGAAAACATTTTTACCAAGTTGTTGGTGTACAATTTATTATTTTAATAATACATAACAATTCAGTAATTTTTATCTTTGTATTTATTTTGTTTTACAAAGTTATGTTTAAGTCGAACCTGACGTAGCCTTACACATAAAGAATGATCCCAGTCACTTCCACACAGTGAAGCATACAGCTTATTAATTAAACACTGGTATCGGATCGGTACTCTGTACCCAAAAGTCCAGACATCACTTTCATTATCGAGACTGAAAAAGTCAGATTGGTGCATCCCTAATTACATGCCATGGTGTGATATAAGGACGGATATATGTACCTGTACGTTTCTCTTCAAGGAAAAGGCATAAAGTATTCCTGATTTGTTGCTTGCAATTCTCTGTTTTGACGGCTCAAATAATTGCTCTCAGCATAAGGTGTTGAATGGAACATCTGTGATAGTGTGTGCATATGTGTTTACCGTGGTAAACATCCAAATATCCATCTGCCATAGAAATTAAGTCCGTACACTCCAACAAAAGAAAGTGCAGCTCATATATCCTGCTCTCCTTCCAGCCTCCCTTTTATTATCTCTCCCTAGCAAAGAGAGGGGGGGGGGGCTCCTCAGAGAGCTGTCATCCATTGCCATCCATTATCTCCCCGGCTAGCCGTGGATGGCTGAGCACCGTCAGCCTGTGGAGCACAGTGGGACTCTGGGGTTAGCAGGGCTCCAAGTCAAGACGGCTCTCTCGCACCACTGTAAGCCTCCCGGGCCTCCCGGCGGATGGCACCACGCTGGTGAAAAGACAGCATCCAGCCCACCTCCTCTTCCACCACCCACTACGGCACAAAGAGCAGTTAACACACAGCGGAGTCTGTCAGCCTCTGTTCTGTTCATTAAACTGCAGACTTTATTTTAAATTATGGTTAATTTCAGTTCATTCGGATGGAAGATTTACTGTACTCCACCACTGTATGATTTGAATTTGACTTCAGCTGTGTTTGTTTTGTTCTGAGCCGTGTTTTCATTTCTCAGACGTCACTACCAAGTGAGTGGAATCAAGCATCGTGCTCTCTGTGCACGGATCAGTTGGAATCTAGGTTGTTGCGGCATGTTGGATGTTACTTGTGCTCAAGTGGATTTTTAAGACCGTACACTACGTGGAAAAAGTCATACAGCTGCATGTTCGCCTGCTCGGCCTCATTGACTTTTTATTATCTTGAGACGATGCCAAAGCACAGCAATCCAATTTTTTTACAGACACCTATCATTTCACTATTAAATAAACCGTTTGTATCTCTACAGTTATTATCCCTCATTGTAATTACTGCACAGCCAAAATCATTTTCCGTGGAAAACCCCTTCAGGATTTTAATGAAGTGAGCGGCACTCCTGGGAGTGGAGGACTGGATGCAGCAAGGAATGCATGATTAATCCTTAAAAATGCCTCTGGAATGCACCTCCTTGGTCTCCATCCAACTTCGGATCAAAGAACCCGAGAAAAAACAGTGTACTTGTCCCAGTAGTATTATTGCTTTTGATATGATTAATCATTTAATGGATGTAATACTGCATGTCTTACTGTTCCTCGTAAATCATCCTGTTTTTGCTGCTTGGGTTATCTTATACAGTGTGTACTGTATGTAGTTCTAACATCGGTAATAATCCTGTAAATGCTGTATTGTTTTGTTGGAATTTTCAAATTGTGGTCATGGAAGGCAAGCAAGTGGTTGAAAAACCTATATGTCTTAATCTGTTAACTGTTCTGGACTACTATACTAGTGCAGTGCCTGTTTGGAGCACGTGTCCATCCGGAATGGACCAATTGCTTGGTAGTGTTGTGGAGAACTGCGGTATGGCTGCTTGCACCTGCCAAGTGTGAAGTGGATGAACGGTTCTCAAGATATGCAAAAGGAAGTCATATATACACAGACAGAGATTCCTTCCTTTGTAGTTAGATGATGCTGCTACAGCGCCACCTATTGGCCAAATGGCGCCCAATTGGTCACGGTCAATCACACATCATATTTACAGATGTCCACCAAATGTGGTTGCAATAGCACAAAGCGTTCAGGGGATATGACATTTCTTGTAATATAAGCCCTACCCACAGCATTTTGAGCTAACTTTTAGGGCCAGCTAAAGCAAAACTGTACGGAACATCATGTCCTCTCACAAATTTTGTGATGATTGCTCGAAATGTGTAGGGAAACGGTGGAAAATCTAGTTGCAAATGGGCGTTGACTCATAAAATCCAGGATAAAAATAATTATGTGTCTGAGATTTATGGTTAAAAAGTTACAGGCCAAAGCATAAAGTTAATTGTTATAGCGCCATCATCTGGCCAAATTGCACCACATTCGACAAAGCACTCCCTTCGGTCCCCAGCAATACACCCGCCAAGTGTGAAATAGATCGGAAGAACGGTTCTTGAGATATGCAAAGGACAAACAGACAGACAGATATTCCTCGATTTATAGTTAAATGGTAGTTAATAGTTCTTTAGGTTTGGTATCCAATAGAAGTTTTGCATTTAATTTAGTATAAAACATTATATTAGAATGTATTATATAGAAAATAACATTTCCGCAAAATGCATCTTATATTTAAAGGTTGCAATTTGTCATTCTTTGTAATCAGATATTCCCTTTATTCAGTGTTTTTGTATCTTTGACGTATAACATTTCCTCTCCTGAGGAAACCCTTTAGTCATCAGCATCTGCCCCAAAGATCAGAGCTTTGAACTGGGAGCAAAACGATCTGTTAAACACACGGCGATGAAATATTCATCAGGAGCGCCACGACTTGAGATCGGAAATGTAGGAGTTATGTCCAAAACTTAGCAGTGTAAATTAATCTTATACGAGTTTTGCTATCTCACAAGATTTACTCTGCTTGACATTTTAAGTGGGTCAGCCAGAAAATAGAAAAATGCTCGGTGCAGAGCTTTGACGATCTATATTTACACCGTGATCTGGTCATGGCTGTAAATGCCTTTATAGCACAAGTAAGCTTTTAAAAGTTCTGTACGGTTTTAATTTCTTCCTCCCTCATAGTCAGTCAGCTCAAATTGTCCCAGAATGCACTCCTCCTCCTCCTGCCAAGCAGAGTTTTTACAGCAGTCCAATCTAATAACCAAGGCGTTGTCTGTCAACAGTCGGCAGCCTTTCAGAAAAAGGAAAAGGTCTTCAAGCCTGAGGCGTTTGTTGCCCTCTAATAATACATTTATTGGTATGTCTGTTTGCTCACTCTCTCTCACACACTCAGAAATGCACGTCACACGCTCTGTAAACCCGTGTTCACACCATGACCAGCTTGGTTGAATGTTTGCTGTTATCTAGTGTCCTCAGCGTTCAGACTGAGAAAAAAACAGAGCTGCATTTTTCTATCGTCCTTTTTGCTTTCCATCACATCACACTACATTGTTATGAGGAGTTATCGTAGCAATTTAGCAAACAGAGTGGCATTAAACAGAAATACACATACAGCGACTTCATAGTTAAAGCTGCAGTCGGTAACATTGAGCAAATATCTTATGTCATTTTTATAAAACGGTCACTATATCCTGACAGTAGTGCATGAAGGAAAACAACCAATCAGAGCCGAGCTGTCTCTACAACAGCTGTCAATCACTGCTCGCGGAACTCGTGAACTTTAATCATATTGTCAAACTAGGCAGCGCTGATCAAATATGAATCAAGATTCTGTTACTGTAATGTCTATTTCTCACCTCAAATGTTTTCAGAAACATCTTGTAGTGTACTGTTTAGCTGTAAAATGACAAAGTTTGCTCCGGCCGGTGGGCGGTGCTTGGTTTTGACTCAACTTGTTTTCAACATAGCGGCCGATTCACAAACTTTTGGTGCCTTCAAATGGGGTCGTGTTTAGAAGAGTCCATATGAACGCCCCCCCACCCCATCTCTTTTGGTATTCACAACCTTGTAAGCGGAAAGTTTCTGAAAGCTCAGAGTTGTCAGAAATGGTGGAGGCCTTGGAAGTACATTTTTCTGTACGTAATAAGTGAATATATTGTAATTTTGTCGTATATTGTAATTATTAATAATTTATAATAAGTGTAAGGAAAATGTTGATATTCCCAACGGCCTCATCTTTTTCCTCTGTCATATTATACCTTTGCATTTACTGCATTATGTTACCCGCTTGCTAGCTTGCTACATTGTTAGCTTCTGTGGCTTCTAGACACCGACAGTAACGTTAATATTGCCGTTGCTTAGCAGCGGTGTTCTCACGACTTTAACCACTTGAACGCCAGGCATATTGTGTACACGACTCCCCATGTTATGAACACAAGCTCACGGGTTTCATTTGAAGGCACCATTTGTTCGGGCGCAGTGGAATCTCGCAAATGCCATTATGAGCACAGGAGCACACAGAGGCACATGATGTTTTCACTGATTATTTCTCTAATGCACTACTGTCAGGATATAGTGACAGTTTTCTAAAAATAACTTTGCACAAAGTTACCGACTGCAGCTTTACCCACTGACCCTGACAATGGACGCAGCTGTGATATAACCGTGTTTATATCACAGTTCCTGCTGCAGTCTTTATGATGAATGATGCAGAAACCTGGGAAGGTTGTGATCTATTTCACATGTATGATGCTGTACTATTGTTCATGAAACAAAGCCGCATCTGCAGGGTCAAAAGGACACATCATCAAACGCACCTCTAGCCACTTGATCCTTGCTCTGGTCATATAGCGAACATCATGCGAAACACACAGCTTATTTCCTATTATCCTGAACTTGGCTCGGAGCTGCTCTGAGTGTACTGTCTGTGGGATTTAAAATGTCAGACATAGACACGCACACAAAGGCATGCAGACCTCCAGCAGCCAGGTGAATCACAAACCACCATCGTCATCGCTCCGCTCACCAGTAAAGACAAACACGCTCTCACAAGCAGGCTCACACCGGCCAAACAACAGTAACTAATTACTCAACTGGCTCGGTCTAAACTGCTCCAAATTATTGATTTATTTTTCTTCCTAAGTACAGTTGCAGCGTGTTCATCCACATGTAGCTCATGTGCTGCTCGCACACAAACATTAGCAGTGTCACATAAATCAAACATCTGTGTGTGTAATTGCCCTCCTAATGGAATGGGATCGTATCGATTTATGAAACTAAGTGGACGTCTCATTTTAGACCCGGCTAAATAGAGTTTTAATGACTGCCTTCATCTGTGGTCCTATTGTGAGCCTCTGGATTTCAATCTTCAGAGGAGCCAACAAAAGAATATTGCTGGGACACACACACACACAGATTTTTGGGGGTGTTTTTAAGGTCATGTGCCTGTCAACATTTCCTGTCTCGTAGCCA
Source organism: Sebastiscus albofasciatus (assembly GCA_916701655.1). NCBI lineage: Eukaryota > Metazoa > Chordata > Actinopteri > Perciformes > Sebastidae > Sebastiscus > Sebastiscus albofasciatus. The sequence goes on from CAKAOI010028600.1 coordinate 43,011, forward strand.
GATCCAAGCTTGTCAAGCTTTCTAGCAGTCTGGAGAAATCCGAGCTCCAAAGTAATTTCGAAAAAGGCGGAATCACAGCGCCAAAAAAAAATCTTATCAAAGTGATTTTTTGTCTGCCAGGGAGAATATTTTATTAGATTGCAACAGAAATAACCTCGCTCTGGATCTTGAAACAAGAAAGAGGCAGTTTGCTGCATTAGAATCAAAAGAAGAAAATATTTGTGTTGCATAGAAGAGTTCTTTGTACCAAAAGGTGCTGTCCCTGGAGACAAATATTTCCAAACTAAAAGCCCTTTGAATCGCAGTCTCCGGCTTTCTAAAGACCTTGTTATCCCAGAGATTTTCTCTTGACCTTGAGCTTTGATTGGAGCAAAGTTCTTTTTGTGCTGCGCCCTGCTTTTCTGATGTGTAGATAAGACCAACGAGGGTTTTGGCTCTGAGGACTTGTGTTAAATTCTCTGTTAACCACAAAGCATCCTCCTCACTTAGTCATGCTCTCATGTTGATGTTTCAAGTCCCTGCTATCGACAGTAAAGTTGACCCCAGAGGTGTCAGGGTGCTGCTGAGTCCGCTCTCGGAAAAAAAGATGACAGGTCTCCGAGCTTGTTCCTTTAGGTGCTTTAAAAAAAACTCCCGCCTTTGACCGCCGCGGTGCCGCGGAGTTCATCCATTACTCTGCGACAGCTTGATGAATGTGTCAGGCGGTTTAATTAGAGTTTGTGTTCTTAATATCGCCTCCCTTGTTTGACGACGTTATTACCTCAGCGTGCGATTCGATGTGATTATTCACCGCTTTGATAAGGCGTTGTGATGAAATGTTATTTCTCGCACAACCGTGGCGGATTAACAAAGGTTCCCACAAGACGGATCACTGATTGATCACAGCCTTCCTCTGCTTCACGACTCAACTGATTTCTTGCGATCCAGAAAAGGCTGCAGGCGCTCAGAGCTGCCAGCCCGTCTGTCACTTGTCCAACATCCTTGGCCGATAGAAAAGTGACAGACAGACAGCTGGTCCCTGACTTGTCAAACATGTTATCATTAGCTTCTTTTTCACCAGAATGTATTTAAAAAAAGCACATTTGATTTCCACTAGTGCGTGTGGGCTCATGCGACAGCAACGATTTTGTGCAAAAAGTCGACAAACACCCACTTTATTTGTTTATTCCTGCAAGACTGACGGCTTGTGTTGTCATTTTGACATTTCTGCTTGATCTTTATTGCACTAAAGTCTTTTTAGTTTTTGTTCCACACGATGCTTTTTTTTTTCAGTTTTGCGTCAATCAAATAGAGAGAATCACTCCGAAGCTATTTTAAAGACGTTTCCACAGATGAGTCAGATGAAAACTCACAGATCCGAGATGAATCTGCTGCTCTGCCATTAAAATATGTGTGCATACATGTTGAAGTGAGCGCTCTTTAATGTGCGTCAGCTGGAAAGTGCTTCAGCCTGGCTGGGGTCGCAGATCAGCGCAGATGCCGTTTGACGGCGTCTGAGTTTTTACACGTCGGCGCCTCTTCTTTGATGCGTCACTATTACAGGCTGAACATGACGGGCCTTGTCTTCCTCCACCTCTTCTTTATCAAAAAGCCCCATGCTGAGGATGGCTGGAAAAAAAACAACTAATTATTCAGCTTCTGCTGTTGAAACAAAGGGGCGATGAGAGAAGTAGCCTGTCTGTAGTATTGATGCAGATGCGAGGCAGTAATGAAAGAGATTACTGGCTGTTTTGCAGGTCTTTTAGAAAAGAGGTAGCTCTTTTGAGAGTGTGTTGTAGTTGTTATGACAGCAGAGATGCAACCTTGGGATAAATGTAATTGTTTGTTGACGTGGCTGGCATTTTAAAGCCTGCGCCGGGAGACAGTTAAGACCTTGAAGGACAAAAAGCTGTGTTAAAACCGTAATAGGATAAACCAGCATCCGGCCAGCGTTCTCTTTCATAGACAGCCAACACGCTCACATGCACACACACACACACACACACACACACACACACACATGCATACAAGCACACACACTCCATGTTTCATTTACATTCACACTAAAACAACCACGCTCACCGTCACACCTCGTCGCCCCTGCAAAGTTCCACGCACATCCATCACTTGTCAGTACAGAGTGAGTGTGAGATGATGATGGATGGTAAGATGTTTCCACAGAGCAGAGCAGAGTAGAGGAAGTGTGTGTGTGTGTGTGTACGCACATATATCCCATGTTGTTGGAGAGCTTCGCTGGTTTTGCCTCAGGTGTTCTCTCCGACCCGGAGGTTAATTGTCAGAGTCAGTCAGCATGAAAAAGTCGTGTAAAAGTCAGATGTGTAAACCTGTGGTTGTATATGACAGCTGGTAAAGTGACACCCGTCTGACATGAGACTGTAACAGAGAAGATCTGCTCTGGTGTAAATGATATGGATTCCCCTTGTTTGCTCATATGTAGTTTTGATGTCGAGCATGTCTCTTTACACAGCAGGAGATGAATGAAAATGTATGAGGGGAAGACAGAACTCTCTCCTAGACGCTCTAAGCAAACCTTGTGTTCAAGGGAAAACAGGTCACCCGCAATGACTGAGCCTTTTTACTTCCTTAACTGCTGCCAACCGACGTACATCCAGATACATCATTTCAAGGGGTTACTTGCATTGTATTATAGTGGAGGCTTTGTTAAAGGTAGGATTGGTAGTGTTGTTCAGATATGCTTTTGGTTGTATACGTTGAAATTCTCATTACAATTTCAAATGCTCTGACAAAAAAAATCTGGTATCTGTGTCTGTCGCGAGACTGTAATAAACCCGTTATTAGTTTCACTTTCACTTTTGAAATGTAGTTAATTTAAGCCAAGTTGTTTTGTTGCCTAAACCTAAAGAAGCCTTTTTGTTTGTGTTCAAAACGTAACGTTTCATTCAGTTTTACGTGTTAGAACATGCTGCTTTAAGTTTTGCTTTCACTTTTACAACGTAGTAGGCATAGTAGGCCCCTAATGACCCACATCTATGGTGCTTATAGTGATAACACCTATTTAATGGGCTAGTGAAATCGGGTGGTTGTTTACATTCGTTATGATATGTTTACAAGAGTGGCTTTGGAGGGAAGCCTGAACGGACAGACTATCAGTGTTGCCGACTTGGTGACTTTCTCGCTAGATTTAGGGACTTTTGGAGCTAATGCTGTTAGCTACTTTAATTAGAAACGAGTTGTTAAGACGGCTCGGTTTTCGTTCGGATCATTTTTAAAATCTAGTGTTCTCTTGCTAGTTTCTCAGTATTATCAACCCAACCTTTAACATCAGAAGACATTTTTATATTGTTTTTATATAACCTTCAGGGAGAGGGGCATTGGGGCTAAGCTTCAAACTTCAAAGGTTTCCTCTTGTATGAAAAGTTTCCCGGCTCAGTTTTAACAGAAAGCCATAACAAGAAGCTACGTTCAGGTGAACCCATGTTCCCTTCTTCTCATTTTCCTTCACACTATTCGTCTCATGAGGTGCAGCCGTTGTCTCAGGGTGTTGAGGTGTGAAGGTCACTCTGACAGTGTACCCCTCCCTCTGTGCCAGGAAGCGTGGTACCTTCCCCTCGCCAACGTAGCCCGCAGCATCACCCCGCAGGTTCCAGCCACCCAACCAGCGTGACCCCGGACGAGGCCGTGGTCGTGCGACGCTTGGCGCTGCCCTTTTCTCACATTACACAGGCGCCGCTTCTGCCGGCGCCGCCATATGTTTTGCCATCGACTGTCATACATAGAGGGCAAAGGTGAGAGATGCCCAGCGGTAACGTCCTGGCAGAGTGCTCCACCCCATCAGTGAATCGCACACGCTGTGACACGTTTCCTGGTGTGGCGTTATATTTTGACAATAGGGTATGTGTAGGCATTTAATTGTGGAAATGCAGATTCACAGCTGTTTTTATTTTTCCCCTCAGGCCTTATAAATAAATCATTCTGCTAGTTCTCATTTCGGCTTTTTTCATCCATTCTACATGAAACAGGTATTTTTCCAGCACATCTGGTTGAATGTCAGTGACTGCTGTGAGCGGCTCAAGCTTTTTTTTGCTGTTGTTCCCCTCCCCTTACCTACACTTTAATGCCGTGATTAAACAACCTCACACAGTTAGGAGTGACAGAGTGCGGCCACAGATATGGAGGTAATGTTTCCTGTTGAATAAACCCTCCTCGGGTGCTTCAGCTTCCTGTTTCCTGTCTCTGGGAGAAAATAGGACAGTGCTGTGGTAGCCTGTGGAGAGAAAACAGAAAAACTCAGTGGAAACCTGGAGAGAAGGGGACACTCACTATTGTTGAACACAACACTAACAATTTCTCACTCACGGGCACAAACACTAGTTTATGGTTCCATTATTGCAAACATTGTGAGGATGAATACTCTTGTTGATGGATGTCTATGACCTATGACATCAGTGCCGCTTCCCTGTGGTGTCTGGGAATATCTTTGAGCTCCTGGTTTTATGTTGTCAAAAACAGTTCCATATAAACGGCTTTGTGATACAGAAAGTGAGAAACAGCAAGTTTAACACACATCCTAACATATATCTGAATATATGAATATACTGTATATATATATATACTGTATATACATATACATATACATATTGTGTGGCACTGCAATTGAATAATTACTGCTTCTCTCCACATGTTTGTGTGTTTTTAAATGATAATTTCTACTGTCTGTAAAGAAGCATAATGGTTGCTATCATCATTTTTCAGACAGCTGTTGCTATAGCGACATGGAGAGCGACTATGAATTCAGTATGTGTTGAATTACCTCTGAAAAGGCCTCCTAGACCATCGCCACTGTGACCTATGAGGAATCTATAGAGAAAAATATCTATCAACACATCTGTCCACGCTGAAGCCCCACTTCACACAAGGGCCTTTAGCAAAATAGCAGTCCATGCATTTAAATAGGAATATTATTATAATGACACACCGTCACATCAAGTGTGTGTGTATGTGTGTGCGTGTGCGTCTGAGTGTGTCACATTGGTTTTGGAGAGGGGAAGGGTTTAGGCCATAAAACACGGCAACACTCTGACAGGTTTCAGAGTCCTGGTGGAGAAGACAAGCCTGAACAGTTGACCTCATGGCTTGGTCTTTATGTTAATGCCAGAGAATTTATTAGCAGCCAGTTTGGGCCTCGGGGGGGCACTGGTACTGACGTAAATTTATGTGAGTCTAAGTAGGATGACAGAGTGAGAGTGGTGATACATTTATTCCTCTCTATTCTGTTCCCGTCAGCAAAAAACGAAGCAGATCATTAGTGACTGAGCGGGACAGACTGTCTTTCAAAGAGAAAATTTGTGTGGGAGGTGTACTGTAGGTGTGTCTGATGAAAGAAGAGAGAGAAGTGAGTGTGGGCCAGTTAATCATGTCATCTGTTGGCTAGAGCTGTAAACCAGTGCTTCCCACACCTCTGGATGTGTAAAATAAACGGAGGCGTTGATTTAATTACCGAAAAGAATACATTTAATTATCTTGTATTTGCGTCATAGAATGTACAGTATATAAGAAGTGGACGGAGTCACTGTGAAGCCTTAAGTTTGGCATTTTGGCCCTTGCCATCTTGGTTTTTTTGTTGTCACCATGTTGTTTTTTTGCAGCCAGAAGTGACACGAGAGTACAACTGAATGCTGAATAAGACATTTTAGTTGACCAAAAAGGTTACAATAAACTTTCATGAACTGAAAACACACTGTGAAAACAACGGCGTGGTAGTGACCTGTCAATCACAAGGTAGCCACGCCCTAAAGCATACCCTGCTTTAAGGTCTATTTGACTCTAAATGGGACCATAATTTACTAAAAGAACATCATGCTGTATTGAAGAAGACTTGAAACTAGAGATTGAGACCATAAACTCATGTTTACAATGTTTAATGTGGTAATAAATCAAGTGAGAAGTAGGCTCATTTCCTCATAGACTTCTATACAATCAGATTTCTTTTTGCAACCAGAGGAGTCGCCCCCTGCTGGCTGTTAGAAAGAATGCAGGTTTAAAGCACTTCAGCATTGGCTTCACTTTTCAGACCCGGAGGTAGCCCACTGGTTTTGCTTATACATAAAGTGAAACACAAAAGAAGAGTGTATGTTTTCTGATACTTGGCTTAAGATATATATATATTGATATTTTGAAATTCATGCTCTCTGTTTCCCTAAAGCAGGCATAGAGGTGAAAATAATTAAATAGTGCAGCCGGCTCAAGAAAAAAAAGAAAAAGAAAGAATTTAATAACTGAGAATGGCTTCGAGACAGAAAGCAGCTTGTTCTCACATTCTCCCCCGTCAAAGCTCCCA
>CAKAOI010028601.1:0-13517 GCA_916701655.1 Sebastiscus albofasciatus
AAGGTTCTTTATTTGTCATTTGTCAATTCCAGCCAAGCAGTCATTGGCAAATCATTTGTCTCAGGTTCCTTCAACAATGCTCATAAAATATGTTTATATAAAAGGGGAAATCACACAAGTAAATGTAAAGCAAAATAATAATCTAAAGCATAAAATAATGCAGTTAAAACATAGGGCTTAAATATAAACATATGTAAATATAAGATAGTAATGTAAATGTAAATTTGTAAATTGTAATTTTGTTGATGACAGTATTTTAGATGGGAAAACTGAATGTAAACAGGATGTAGTAGGTAATAATGAGAAGTACTAAAAATATATATACAAGGGTGTAGACAGGGCTGTAGTATGTAAAGAGAAGTAATAAATATGTATATATATATACACACAGAGGTGTAACAGTAAGCATAGGTGAAACATTTTACCTATTTTCTTCTCATTACTGTGTGATGATAATAATTTAGTATATTTTCAACAATAAATTGATGAGGCTTCCCAGAGAACGTATTTGCCTCTCTCCTAAGGAAGCCTTCGTATTTATGCATACTTCTGTTCCTTTAATGCAAATGAGACAAGTTGAAAGTTTTCTAATGTCTGCATGTAATTTAAGATGGCATTTAAGCCTCCTACCCTAGATGCTATCATCATAATTAATTCATCAGGTAATAATTCCCATTATTCCAAGGCATTATTTTATGTCAGGGAAGGTAATGAATAGCTACGAGGGCACGCACACTATTTAGCTACGAAATACAACAAGCTCTGCAGTTTGGATTATACAATAGACAGCTGGAAATATTACAAATATACACAATCAGCTGTGGAATGGGATGAAATATGGAAATATGTGGTTGTGTAAAAAGCAAATGTGATTTCTTCATAATTTAATTTGGGCTGGTGAATATTCAATCTTCATTCTCACACAGGAAAAGTGGAATAAAGATAAACAGAAGAAAGGTTGTACCTTCCATCCGTGCTGTCATAATCAACCATGAGAGTGAACCTATGAATATGTAGTCCATTTCATCTGAGGGGTCGGACTCTGGTAGGGCAGGCCAGCCCAGATTAAATCTCAGCTTGTCTGATTGGACCGTACAACGATTCAAACTGAGCTAATTTCATGCCAATCTGGTTGCCTCCAGTGAAACTATCCAAAAGGCAAGAGGCTACAGTGATTTGGATAAGAAGAGACAACAGATAAATGGTGAAATGAAGTTGAAGGGGGCCTTCTTACCTTTGAGAGGAAATATTTCAATTTAAATGTATCACTTTATCAGTGTAAAGTCCTCCAGCTTTGCAGCTCTGAGATTACACCAATTAAACATCAAATATGGTGAACTAACTGCAAATGAACAAATGCCTCGTGTGCTCCTGTTTAAAGGTTGGCGTTATGCTGTTCAGAGACATTCACTTACAACCACAATTAGTCTGCTGCGTGTAGATTTAACACAGCTTCACACGGGCCATAAACACAGCTACTGAGCTGAAATTATTGGTCAAAGTCCACTGAAAAGCATTTGATTCCAAAGCTGTGACTTGATTCATGATTTTAGTCATTTAGTCAAGTAGAAATACAGAATGTTTGCAGGCTAGAGCAAATAATATATATACATTTTACTGTAGATGCATATCATATAATGCGTAATATACACATCGTGCAATAAGGTGTACATAATATCCTTTCATTGCCATATGGTGGGAGCAGACTGTATAGGCTATACTGTACATAATCTACTCATAATCTAATCTACTAGACAATTTGCTGTCCAGCTCTTACCTGTATATACGTATAACCGCTATATATTTGTTTGCTCACATTTGTTTAACTCTGTATCTAGGGGCGGGAATCATCTGAGGCCCCACGATTCGACATTATCACGATTCTTAAGTCACGATACGATCTTATTGCGATTTTAAACATTCTGTGATATGCTAAGTATTGTGATAAGCTTTATTATGATTTGTTGCGATTTATTACCTTTTTCAACTGAAAATAATGCAGTTTGTCAACATTTGTTTTATCTAATAAGATACAGTTTTCACTTTGTTTACCTCAGAGTTTTCATTCACATATCTTGGGGTCAGAGGTCAAAGGACCCCCTTTGAAAATGCCCATGCCAGTTTTTTCTCGCAAAAATTTAGCCTAACTTTGGAGCATTATTTAGCGTTCGTCCCGACAAACTAGAATGACATGGTACCAATGGAATCCTTAGGTTTCCTAGTTTCATATGATACCAGTATCTTCACTCTAGCTTTAAGACTGAGTTAATTTATATACTAAAAGATTTATACTTGACGTCCGTGTATCAATACAATATTGCCATGCAAAATATCGCGATACAATGCTGTATTGATTTAACCCCCCACACCTATCTGTATCTGTATCTGTATCCTCTAGTAAATTTATCTCTTTACCGAGTAGATTCAACACACCGCTTTTGAATACCCTTTACTATTATTTTTCACATTAAATAGAGTCCATCTTTAATTCAATTATCAAAAAGTGGAGTGATAATCATGAGTATAATCACTGACTTATTGGAGCCCATGTTTTGACTCTGTATTAAATCTCTTGTTATTACCATGCAGTTCAAGTGGCTAAATATTTCTGCTATTCTAAAGATGAAATTGTACATCAACGGTTCATATTTCAGCTTAGAGATCACCTGCATCAGTCCGGGTAAACAAGGAAACATCCAGAAGAGTAGACACAGCACTGGTTAGTCTCCAACCCGTCTCTCCCGCTCTGCAGTTTTCTGCCGCTGAGCTCTGCCTGTGGGCACAACAGATTTGACACAAGAGTGCTGATGAATCTCATCAGTTTAATGTGTTTATGCTCGCTAAGCCCTAAAAGCTTATTGCTGTTCAATGGAGTGCTACAAAGTTACCTAATTTCCCCCCCTGGTTGTCTCTTAGCACGCTGGCGACGCAGACTCCCAATAACACGATGTACTCTGCAACCTGTGGAAGACAGAGGCCACGCTGTGTCTCAGTGATTTGTGTTATCGGGCAGAGAATAGACCTTGACAGAAATACAGTGAGCGCAGATATTACTGTTTTTTTTCCACCTTAAATTCAGCCCATGACTGTCTCTCTCCCTCCACATTGATCCCTTTTTACAGCCTTTTCACAGTAAGTACTTTAGTCTTATCTTCGCTGCCCCCACCTCGCCTGTCTCATACTCTACCCAATGAGGCTGGCTGCCTATATGACAGCTAACACCCAGTATTAATTAAAATGTCATGCCTCCAAATCAATATTGTAAAACAGTTCAAACACAACTCATCGCCACTGCTGTGATAAGTGCTTTTGGGTGACAGGTAAGTCCAAAGAAAGAGACGCGGGAGAATAGTATGAGGGATTTACCCAGAGCCAACATGTAACATTAAAATGTATTACCCCCCCTGTGCGTTACTTCATCACTCACAATTGCAAATTATCCACACTGTCACGAAGTGTGCTGCGCTATAAACTGACAGATCCATAAGTCAGCAGCAACAGGCCAGGAGGCTCCACGCGAGAACTCTTTAGCTTCAGATGTCTGACTGCAATGTGTTAAAAGTGACTAATGCACACTCATTTGGGAAGGAGGCTGTCAGAGGGGGGATTTATCAGTGCTACTAAAGTCCATCTGATCACGTTCATGTTAACTGTGCTCTAGTTAGGTAACGCCTGCACACTACTCCAGGACACAATATTTTTATTGACTATGTTTTGATCCTGCTTGGATCTTCGTCAGGTCAGTCAGTGTTTGAAAAAGTGGAAACCACACCTATATATTTATACATAAAGCACACCAATAGGCAGACAAGCTTTATGATGGCAGGTGTGGTACATCTAAAACACTAACGTGATAAAAAACAGCCACAAACAATTCACTATTTGATAAGATACATAAAAACAATAATACAAAAGCCATACTTCTAATATCAAATATGTTATTTTATGTCATATTCCTCATCTCATATATCAGAAAATCCGTCACTTACGTTCAAAAATGTTACATTATATTGATGTAGAGGAAAATAGGAAAGAAGAAATATTTAATACTTGGGTTTAAAACACCCTTCTAAATAAGTTATCTATATCAAATCCCACTATAGATTTGGACTAGGGCTGTCAAAGTTAACAAGATCATAACGCGTTAACGCAAGTTTGTTTTAACGCCACTAATTTCTTTAACGCATTAACGCAATTGATCTTCCGGAGGTAGTACCGGGCGTGGTTTTAAAGCTAAGTGAAGATACTGGTATCATATTAAACTACAAAAAGTAAGGAATCCATTGGTACCAACCATGTCATGCTAGCTTGTCGAGAAGGAGGTTAAATAATCTTCCAAACTTACGCTAAATTTGGGCGAGGAAAAACTAGCATGACCATTTTCAAAGGGGTCCCTTGACCTCTAACCTCAAGATATGTGAATGAAAATGGGTTCTATGGTTACCCACGAGTCTCCCCTTTACAGACATGCCCACTTTATGATAATCACATGCAGTTTGGGGCAAGTCATAGTCAAGTCAGCACACTGACACACTGACAGCTGTTGTTGCCTGTTGGGCTGCAGTTTACCATGTTATGATTTGAGCATATTATTTTATGCTAAATGTAGTACCTGTGAGGGTTTCTGGACAATATTTGTCATTGTTTTGTGCTGTTAATTGATTTCCAGCTATAAATATATACATACATTTGCATGAAGCATATTTGTCCACTCCCATGTTTATAAGAGGATTAAATACTTGACAAATCTCCCTTAAAGGTACATTTTAAACAGATAAAAAATGTGTTATTAATTTGCGATTAATCATGGACAATCATGCAGTTAATCGCGATTAAATATTTTAAACGATTTGACAGCCCTAATTTGGACAGGTGTGTCTTTTTTCCATAGTGGGATTTGATATAGATAACTTAATTAGAAGGGTGTTATTGTACAAGTATTAATATTTCTTCTTTCCTTTTTTCCTCTACCTCAATGTAATGCAATATTGTTGAACGTAGGTGATGGATTTTCTGATATATGAGATGATGAATATGACATAAAATAACATGTTTGATATTCAGAAGCATGATAATAGAAGTGTGGTGAATTATTTGTGGATGTTTCTATCATGCTGGTGTTTTAGATGAGCCACACCTGCCATCATAGCGCTTGCTCGCCTATTGGTGTGCTTTACGTATAAATATGGGTGTGGTTTCCACGTTTTCAAACATTTTGACTTGACGAAGATCTAAGCATGATCGAAACGTAGTCATTAAAAATATTGTGTCATGGAGTAGTGTGCAGGGGTTTCCTTTTTTCTTTACTGACGCTGTTCTGATAGCCTTGCACCTACGTGATGTGCGAATAATTAATCTTCTTCAACTCTGCTCTGTTAGGACAAAAATACAAAAAAAGGAGGGAGTTATTACCAAACTACTTTCAATGGACTTCTGTAACACAAGGTATAGGCTTTTGCCATGAAAAGTTCCCATGAATAAAGCCAATAAAATGCCATTTTTTCGCAATATTCCAACTATTATGAGGGTTGATTCAAAACTTTGCGAGGCCGTGCGTGTTCACGCATACTCATTGAAAGACATTGTTCAAAAGCAATGCTCGGGATATGGATAGAATGTGACAAATTCTGTCAGAGTAAATATGGTTTAATAAATGAATTAGCTTCATAAATAATGGCTGTAATGACATTTTAGGGGACAATAAGCCTAAGCGTTGTCAGGAAATAGTTGATGTATGAGTTTCATGCCTCAGCGGTTCCTCAAAATGAATAGGCTTGGGAAGATAGCAGGGGCCTGCAACCAGCCTATTTCCTCGAATTATCTACTTGTTGTCAATTTGCACAGTGGAATTACACATGCAAATTGAACTGCCTGCACAAACACCACTTGGAGATGATAAAAACAAATTAACAAAGGCTATAGAAGGAGGATTTATTTCACTGGCTAACCCAGGTCAAGCAATACATGTATTTTACAATTGTGTGTACCCAATTTTGGTGTAATTATATCAGCAAATTATTCTTTGTAATCTTATTATTTTCTGCCCAAGCTTCTCCTTACACACATAATTAACTTCCCTCATATCCTTGCAAAAAAAAAAAAAAAAATCAGCTTGCTTCTGCATCACAGTTTAATCTGATTTGTGGTTCGTCGCCTTTTTGCAGAGGAAGGTGAGAGGTGAACAGTTTAGTGACACAGTTTAGTGTAACCGCTTGGTAAAGGAGCAGACAAATCTACATAGCAGAAGTCACAATGTTAAAATATAGCTAAATAATCACCTCTTAACATCCTCCCTCATACTGGGGAGGAAATTAAGAGTCCCCGGACCTCCACGTTTGCTATTAGATATCTCATTTACTTTGTACACACAGTGCTAATCTGCACTAATGAATTCTGCCACACCAAGCCAGATCGAGATGACTTAAAATTATTACCACTTCCACAGATATGCCTTTCCTCATTTGAGGCTCAATTTGGCTGGCTCGCAAAAACAGTCTGTCACAGTAAGATACTAATAATTAGGGTTTTAAGATGATTAGTTTATCTCTGTGCTCTTACAGTCCTGCCTCTTATCCGCCATGGCCAAAACTTAATAAGAGGCTCTAAGTTTTAAACAGCCAACTCCAAATTACCAAGAAATGACGGAAATAATGAACTGGAGCACATGCCAGGGAGAGAGAGGGGGAGACACAGAGATGGATGGTGGGAGAGCTGAGAGACATTAATTCAAGTGTGAAATAGAACACAAAGTCTGGTAATCAATAAGGAAATGATTCAGACCTGTAATGCCAAAATTGTTTAGTATTAACAGGACTTTGTGACTCTCATTTACCTTCAGACGCTGCCGTGCTCATCAACTTGTCACACGAGTAATTAAAGTCACAGTAATGCTGAGTGAGTGATACCAGTTAATGGTTCCGTATTTTAGAGAGATTTTACATGTTCGAGATGACGTTCAATATAGAGTAAGCCTTATCATCCCAGTTTAATATGCACTGCTATTTTGCAAAGCTGAACAGAGTAAATCTCTCATCTTGGGGTACAGAAAGGTCAAGGAGAGTGCAAGGTCTCCAGGGTTATTTTTTTACATTTGGGCCACAAGACAGGGCTGGGTATCGAACCTCAATACTTTTCTATTAGTAACCAAAACGTGTCTAAGTATCAAAAGCTGGCATCAAATGTCTGTCCCGATGTGGAGTCTTGTTTCTGATTTTAGTGCTGCAACTTATTTTCATTATCGATTAACCTGTCAATTATCTCTTTAATATCTCTTTAAAATGTCCAAAATAGCGACATATGCCAATGACAAGATCTCATAGCCCATAATGATATCTTCAAATTAGGGTTATCAAAGTTAACGCAATAACATGTTTACGCAAATTTGTTTTGTCGCCACTAATTTCTTTAACGCGTTAACGTAACTTGCGATATTAGGTTGTAGAGGGCTGAATAAAGCTCCAAACGTATGCTAAGTTTTAGCGAGGAAAAACTGTTATGGCCATTTTCAAAGGGGTCCCTTGACCTCTGACCTCAAGATATGTGAATGAAAATGGGTTCTATGGGTACCCACGAGTCTCCCCTTTACAGACATGCCCACTTTATGATAATCACATGCAGTTTGGGGCAAGTCATAGTCAAGTCAGCACACTGACACACTTGTTTAAAGCAAGCATACTTGTCCACTCCCATGTTGATAAGAGTATTAAATACTTGACAAATCTCTCTTTAGGGTACATTTTGAACAGATAAAAAAATGTGCGATTAATCACGATTAAATATTTTAATCGATTGACAGCCCTACTTCAAATATTTCATCCACCAAAAGTCCAATATAAAATTAATTTAGTTTATTGTTTACAATTACAATTACAATTAAAGCAGCAAATACTCATTTGAGAAGCTGCAAGAATGTTTGACATCTCTACTTGATAAATTGAATTAAATTATTCCTTTCTGATCAATTATCAATTTTGTTGTCAATTAATTTCCGTCCATTGATTAATAGTGTAATTTGGCAGTTGTTTGCATCTACATTAAGTCATAATTTTTCCAAATTTAAACTGTATTTCATTGAGGCAAAGTTTCTGCATGGCTTCTGAACATTTGAGAAGTTTGGCCTTTTATGTTAAAGGTGCTATTATTGATAACATTCAGCCACTAGATGTCAGATATCTTCCACAAAGATAAACAAAACAAATCATTTTGGACCCGCCAATTTTTTTAAATGATTAATTCACAATCATAATCATTTTTCATTTATCATAAAATAGAATAAATATTCTTTTGGCATTGGCATCGAAATCACTTAAAGCTGAAGTAGACAAGATTGGAGCAAATATGATGAAAATAAGTTATTTTTATAAAAAGGTCGCTATATCGTGACAGTAGTACATGAAACAGGTAACCTGAAAAAAAATCATGTGCCTCGGTGTCCTCTGGTGCTCCTAACGGCATCTGCAAGATTTCACAGACTGGAGGAAAACAAGCAGTAAGAGCTGATCTGAGGTCCGCTCTCCATCTGCTGTCTATGAAAGCCGGCTGTCAATCACTCGCGAACTCCGACCAAACGGTCAAACTAGGCGGCGCTGATAAAATATGAATTAATATTATGTTACGTTAATGCCTATTTCTCACCTCAAATGTTTTCAGAATCATCTTGTAATGCACGGTTTAGCTGTAAAATGAGAAAGTTTGTGACGCGGTAGCCATTGTGAAATCTGTGAATTATATTTTATCTCTATTTGTGTCTGTGTCTGCAACTTTGTGTTCTTGCTGCTGACCGTCTTGGCCAGGTCTCCCTTGGAAAAGAGGTTCTTAATCTCAATGGGACTAACCTGGTTAAATAAAGCTAAAGAAAAAAAAAGAAAAAAAAAAGAAAATTACAATATGCTGAAAGGTTATTATGGAATTTTTGCCCAATGATGCCAAACATATACTGCAGACTGCCACTTTAACAGTATTTAATATTGAATAATGTCACACAATTCCCAGCCGGTCCTATACAACACTACTGGTTTACCTGAGATACCTTTTCTTCCAGAAACTTCTTCCTCATACAGTGTCCAGCTTACCTGAGCCTGGTCATTGACCTTTTCATATATATACATTGGTGTTATAGGTCTCACTCTATTCTACATTCATAGGGCACACAAAATATAAGGCTATAATTTATGTAGATTATTGGCTTTTGCAATAAGATGCAACCAAAAGAAAGCCTAATGTGAATGAGTGTGAAAGAGCAATTTAAGGGTAGATGTGCCTGTGCCAGTGCCAGGGGCTATACAAGATTTGCATGCTAATCATTCTAATAATAATGTAATGCCCAAAGCGCTTTGAGCAAATTGCGAACCATTGGTCATAGAAGGGGAGCTTATCTCGCCGAGAACATGACACAAATATAGGTTAACATTTGAATGGTTCCTGGTAATTCACGGACCTGTCAGTAGCCTGGCTCACCTCAATTAGAAATGCTCCACAACAGCCTGCTCTTGACTTTACTTCACTGCAAAGACTATCTTTTAGACGGCTATAACTCCTTAAATATGTTACACGCGTCTATTCTGAGCTGTAAAGGTAACTAAAACGCCATAAAACCCGATAAAGAAAACGCTCTGCTAGCTAAAAAACTCAAAATGAAACCGTTAAACTGTTAACCGTTGTTCTTTAAAAGCAGCCAATCAGAGCCTTTGTTTCGCCCTTGTGCTCCGCTGCTCAGCACAGTTCTGTTTGGCTCATGTGCTCAACGGTCCAAGCTATCAGCCAATCGGTGATGTCTTATCACGCAACGTCACAGTGTTTACCCAGAAATGACTTGACTGTTCCAATGGTTGCTGTCAAAAAATCTATATTTTACCCATTTCTAACAGTTTTTAGTCTAGCTAAATGATACATTACCGTATAATCTGACTTTACTTCACTGCAAAGACTATCTTAGATGGCTATAACTCCTTAAATTTGTTACACGCGTCTATTCTGAGCTTTAAATGTCACTAAAACGGGAAACTTTACACCATAAAACCTGATAAAACCGCTCTGCTAGTTTAAAAAAAACCCAAAATGAAACCGTTAATTGTTTAACGCTCCACAACAGCCTGCTCTTGACTTTACTTCACTGCAAAGACTATCTTAGACGGCTATAACTCCTTAAATTTGTTACGTAAGTCTATTCTGAGCTGTAAATGTCACTAAAACGGGAAATTTTACACCATAAATAAATCGCATAAAACCGTATAAAACCGCATAAAACCGCTCTGCTAGCTTAAACCCCCCAAAATTAAACCGTTAAACTGTTAACCGTTGTTCTTAAAAAGCAGCCAATCAGAGCCTTTGTTTCGCCCTCGTGCTCCGCTGCTCAGCACAGTTCTGATTGGATCATGTTCTCAACGTTCCAAGCTTATCAGCCAATCGGTGATTTCTTTTCGGCAACCTCAGTGTTTACCCGGAAATGAGAGCCTGCTCTAACTGCTGCTGTCAAAAAAAATATATATTTTACCCATTTCTAACTGTTTTTAGTCCAGCTAAATGTACTTCATTGCCTTTATAACCTGACTTTACTTCACTGCAAAGACTATCTTAGATGCCTATAACTCCTTAAATATGTTGCACGCGTCTATTCTGAGCTGTAAATGTCACTAAAACGGGAATCTTTACACCATAAAACCGCATAAAACCACTCTGCTAGCTAAAAAAACAAAACAAATTAAACTGTTAAACTGTTAACCCTTGCTTTTAAAAAAACGCCCAAATTAAACCATTAAAACTGTTAACCATTGCTTTTAGAAAACTCCAAAAATTAAACCGTTAAACTGTTAACCGTTGCTTTTAAATAACAGCCAATCAGAGCCTTTGTTTCGCCCTCGTGCTCCGCTGCTCAGCATAGTTCTGATTGGACCATGTGCTCAACGTTCCAAGCTCTCAGCCAATCGGTGATGTCTTATCGCGCAACGTCACAGTGTTTACCCGGAAATGAGAGCCAGCTCCAACAGCTGCTGTCAAAAAACATCTATATTTTTACCCATTTCTAACTGTTTTTAATCCAGATAATTATGATCTGACTGTAATCTACTGACTCGGTATGTACAGCGGACTCCTGCCCAAAGGTTTAACCGAAGACGACCTCAGTCCAGATGATGAGGAGGAGGAGGATGATGTAGAGGAGAAGAAGAGGGAGGATGAGAAGTTGAGCTCTGCTGATGAAAACACAGTCTCAGTGGTGGAGGAGACACAGTCCACTCACTCTGCCGGTGATGCACACAGTGATTCACCGACATGTAGTTTGCCTGGTACATCCCAGGAAACGTGGCAAGTATGTTGATTTAGTATGTAGTGAGCTAAGCTTAGCATTTATCCTGTGAGCTAGCTGTAGTGTACCTGTGGTGTCTGTAAGTGAGGGCTAAGTCTTAACGAAAACACATTTACAATACATTTTATGTTGAATCCCTAGCCCTTCTTGAGCTAACACAATGTGAATGAACACGTTTTTGAAGTCCTGTTTGTTGGACTATACGTGTATCATAACCAGGGAATGCAATTAGCACCTGCCACCTGCCAAATTACAGGGTAAATGTTGGCTGTGGCTGGTCACCTGCCACCATGGCAGACAAGTTTTCCTTATATTAAGATATATTATTTCTTAAAAGCAGTAAATTAAAAACAGTCAGGGATTAAGGTTTCATGATCCACATTTCTACTGTCTATTACCATTGACTCAGTGTTTACAAGGGGTGGAAGAAAAGTATTATTTTATTGGCTTTTACCAGCCATTATATTGCCTTTATTTGTCTTTTTTTTATTAGATAATGTGATACTTATATGTCAGGGAAAGCTAAGCAGCTAGTGCCAGTTGTATCTGGGGAAATTAGGGGATAATGTATAAAACAACCATCAAACAAAAGTCCCTATTTTGATGTTACAATTTGGGGTTATTTGTATATAAAAAGCTCAAAACACACCACTTACGCACATTTTAAGTGTCCCCCACCACGGAATGAAATTAGCACCTGCCAAATAACAGGGTAAATGTTGGTTGTGCCAGGTAAAGATTTCAGGTCACCTACCACCATGGACACAGGTTTTCCTTATATTAAGAAATATTATTTTTAAAAAGCAATTCTAAAGCCTAAATTAAATATTAATTTATACCACTTATATAATACAAGGTTACATGATATATTCCATAATGCTACTGACACAGTGTTTACAATTTTAAAGCGTTACACCTAGATTTCAGAAGTGGCAGACAAAAGACATTCAGTGGCCGGTAGAAATGTTCAGTGACCTGCCACAGTGGCAGGTGAGGAAAAAGGTTCATTTCAGACCCTGATCACCCTGAACATAATATGTGTACAGCTGAGGTAGATCAAGGGTTGTGGTGGTCTCTCAGTTTGTGAATACAGTTTGTGTTTGTGTGTTTAAGAAATTCCAGTATCTACGGAAGAAGAATGACGAAATGAAGAATATGAAGGTCCCATGCAGACGAAGAAAAAGAAGACGACACAAGAAAGGTGTTTTAGTGATAATACAATGAAAATATAATGCTTGAGAATGTGTGTTAATGTTGAACCACAACAGTTGCTTCTGTTAGTGTGTATTTTACCTAGTCCAGTGGGCAAAAGTATTCCAAATCACTCTTTATCACAAAAAATACAATAAAATAATAGTAATACTTAATAATAATAACACTCTGCCATATTTACTTTAGGCCACCCTCTTAATACTCTAAATAACAGAGGACCTTATTGGCCCAACTGTTATACTTGAAGACTTCTGCTTAGCTGATGAATGATGTATCAAAATATCCTACAAACCTTTAACTGTGTGTCTTATGTCAATCAACAGGAGCAGAGAGTGAGGAACCTACAGAGACAAGGTACCAAATTATAATGTCCAACCAGACAAATTCATTTATACAACAAAAGATTCATGTAATTCTTCTCACACAACTATGGCAAATGTGTAGCTGAAAGTGTGGACTGACAAAATAAAAAGTAGTAGTAGTAGTCGTCGTCATTTATTTCGGTCCTTATTAACAATTTTCCTTAAGGAATGCACATAATAAAGAATAGGTAACACTAAGGCATTAAATAAAATAGAATAAAAACAAAACAAAAACAATGTTTTGACCGAAAAGGTGTAGGCTGAAGCTTAAGCTTATTATACCTACCCTTTTTACTTAACATATTCTAATAGGCAACTCATTCACTTGTGAATGCAGCCAAATCTCAATTGTCGAATGGCATCAGAGCAGACTCGATAGCTTTAATGGAATATCTAACACAGACAAGTAAGTTTACTGCAAGCTGATCCTCATGATAACTATTTGACTTGAAAATAATCCAGTAGCTACCAATGGCTAAGAGCTTATTGTACGCTTTAGAAAATGGCAGTATATGTGATTTGTAGTAAACATGCAAGAAACAGAGATCATTTATAGTAAAGCAATTGTTTGCTAAATCATCTATATGACAGCAAGTTCTGAGCATCAACCAGTGTAGCATCATAACTGTGTTATGTTGAGG